>CAUYON010094001.1:0-10447 GCA_963573935.1 Arctocebus calabarensis | reverse complement strand
TTCTCAGCCTCCCAGAGGGCTAATATTATAGGCCAATGACACTTCACATGGTTAAGTGCGATTTAATTGAAGATCACTCTCCAGCACCTCCTTTCACTCTATCTTGAGATAATTGGGAAAGCTCTTTTAACAATAGGAGAGAACACAAGAAGATGAATTCTACCTTTACCTGCTACCCCTAGTCCCCTCATTTCAATCTGTCCTTCTTTCATAATGGCAAGCCTATGTAGATGCATGTGAATTTACATGAAAATAATGTGTACTAAGATGATGAAACAAGAATTTCTGAGGTAATGCAGATCATCATCTGGACAAGAATCTCTCCTTACCTCTCTCCCTTCCATTTCCTTTCTAGAAATAACTTCAGTCCACATCCTGTTTTTCAAGCTTTAGTTCTTATTTGTGTTTCACTTATGGGAGAATCAGTAATGAAATATCTAGGTGCTGATCTAGCCTGAACTTGAAGGGGAAAATATGTGGGCTCTCTCTCCTCTTCTATTGTCTCCCCCCATGCCTAAGATAGGACTTTTATTTAGACTTATCATATCTATGGATAGATTTGCCCTCTGTGGAAAAACTACATAAAAAAAGAAGTAAAAAAGTCAGGTACAATGGATCTTCATTTTTAATCCTACTGTTTTGGGAGACCCTGTCATAAGGCTGCTACTGTGATCTGGGGTTCACATTGACTGCAGATTTAAATGTGAGTGTCCACCTACCCTTGGTGTGGGTAGGGTGATCTGCATTTCTAGGGTGTCCCTCCTGTTTGTGTTTCTAAATAGTAGAACCATGGAAGAGAAGGAAGGAAGGAAGGAAGGAAGGAAGGAAGGAAGGAAGGAAGGAAGGAAGGAAGGAAGGAAGGAAGGAAGGAAGGAGGAAGGAAGGAAGGAAGGAAGGAAGGAAGGAAGGAAGGAAGGAAGGAAGGAAGGAAGGAAGGAAGGAAGGAAGGAAAGAACAAAAAAGTCCAGGGAGCCAAGTATGTGCTATGTATCAAGAGGAGTTCTGAATCTTTGATCAGCCACTGTTAGTGGCCTATGTCCTTTAGGGGCACATTTTCGTAGTAAGCTATATCACTATAGAGGCCATTTCAAACAGAATGGAAAACTTAAGTTGCAGACTAATTCCCTCAAGGTGACCAGACTTGAAATTCTGATCGAAGAAAGAGTGTGGTCCTTTCAGCTCTGCTTATATCTGTTTGTGTTGAGTGTCAATTAAATTGAGCTGAAGATTCAGAACTGTCTGGCTTTCATGTGACATCTTTTTATTTATCTTTGTGCAAGAAGTAGTTTGAGTCTAAGAATTTCATGCAAATGATCGTTGCTTTCAAAACAAACGCTTTTCTCCTCAAATAAAATTATAGTAAAATCAAGTTTGGCTCCTTAATGAAGACAGTGGGCTTGGGGAAAGAGTGGTATCCAAATTGGGGACCTCTTATTACTGTGTAAAACCATGTTCACTCCACTTTTTTTTCTTTCTTCCTTTTTATTGGTTTTTATAATACAGTCCTCCTTCTGTAACTAGTGTGTGTTGGTGTCATCCTTACTAACAGTAAGGCCTCCTACCCAATTTTCCTTAGGGTGAAGTCAACTTAATGCTCAGCTTCCTGGGTAGCTGTGACTATAGGCATGTGTCATCATGCCTTGCTAGATTGTTCTATTTTTCTCTTTTATTGTTCTTGAGATGGAGTTATTCTATATTGCTCAGGGTTTGGCCTTGAACTTCTGGTCTCCTGTATTGATCCCATTCTTCCACTTCTCCTCCTAAAGTGAAAAGTTTATAAGCTATAACCCACAGTTCGCTCCACAACATCACCAACATGAAGGGACTCAGTGCCTGGGCAGAACCTGTTTCCTCATTTCTCTATTAGGAATGAGTGCCATTCTCCTATGAAAATGTGGCCCACAATGACCACTGGTCCTTTTCTGAACATCCAGAGACCTTTCTTGCATTTTGCCTAGAGACACAGCAGAACTTCATACATTGCCATGACTAGATTCTGCAGCATCCTCTGGGTGGCTTAGCATTGTAGTTGTGGGCAGCTGAGCAGGGTTTCTAGGATGCAGAAATGAGGTCCAAGTGTGTTCAGGGGCAAGTCTGAGACCCAGTGTTCACCTGATGCCTCCTCAACCAGGTCTGTGACACTGTTCTTTCCAGACTCATACTTGGATCAGTCGATGTTGGGTCTGTGTGATTATGTTTGTGTTTGTCAGAAAGAGAGAGAGAGAGTGCTGCAGTAGCTAATGTTATTAAAAAATTTGAACAACATACTCCAGCATCTTTCATGGAGAAAACTCTGCTCTTGCCACAGTCATAGTGTTTCCCACCCTGGCTTCCGAGATATGCACTGTGAGTTTGTTGTCATAGTCATTGGTTGTTCTTTTTTGTCCCAGTCATCATATTTGAAAAATGTGAATTGTCTGGCATCTCTGGCTATGGCTTGTGGGATTGTAATCTAGGAAAGCTGTCACTCTCCCTTATTATTGTCAGTATCTTGACTATGCCAGGTTTTATGCAGAGGTAAATTTTGTGGACTTGACTCTTTTTTGAAAACCAGCTTAAACCCTGACATAGTCAAGATACAGACAAAAAGACTAGGCTTTATGGCTTCAGTGGGAGATAGGGACCTAGAAGGACACTTATAGACTGTGGAAGTATTTAAATGGCAGCCCCATTGTTTCTGAGACAACCTTTTGTTTGAAGACTGCTTCTTTGCTAGGGTTCTCCAACAGGCCTATATCCTTCTTCCCCAAGAAGGGGCAATGTACCACTGCCATTTCCTCCTCTCATTTTTCTCTATATACCTTTAATGTAACCTTCCTTGTTGGTTGCTACAACAGGGAAATGTTTTTGTTTATGTTTATGTTATCTTAATAACTTATTCTTCACTTTTATGTTTTTCTGTCATTTTTTTCTTTCACCACACATAGCACATATTCAGGTGAACAGACAGCCATGACTCTTAATAAACACCTAAAGGATCTGGAATGAAGTTTTTTTCTTTTTTTTTTTCTTTTCTTCAACAACAAACTGGTTAACATAGCTTTCACCTCATTATGTAGTTACTGTGTTCAGACATTCATAGTCTACACTTTCTACATTTCACATGGACCCTTGTAAGATTCTCAGAAGGTGTGATACCAAAGATTACCCTCTTATTGCCTATCCTCCCCTCTCCCTTGCCCTCTTGATTGTACATGAAGCTTTTCACACTTTTCACATAGGGCCCCTACCAATACTTGCTACTAGTCAGCCATCTTCCTAGAATTTCTGCTAGAAAAAAATTTAAAATAATTAAAAAAGAATTGCCACTCCAGACTTCCTTAATTTGATTGGAATGACTACTCTCATTCCTCTCATTGACTACCGTTTTCAGAATGATCACCTTTAAGGACACCTCTGTAGAACTGGAAAGTTTAATTTTAGTACTTTGAGTATTCTCCATGCATTTTTTTTTCTTAGAGGCCATTTTAGTTTACAATTCCACTACCAGTGTAAATGTTTTCCTTTCTCTCCACAAGAATGCCAGCATCAGCACATTGAGATTCAGGCTTTTGTGTTGTGGGCTACTCTGCCAGGGTTAGATGACATTGCAGAGTGGTCATGAACTTGCCTTTCTCTGATGATTAGGGATGATGAGCATGTTTTCATGGATTTGTTGGCAATTTCTCTGTCTTAATTCATAGAAGTTTCTGCTCATATCTTCTGACCATTTATACATAGAATTCCTTGCTCTTTTCTTGTTGATTAATTTGAACTCTCTGTAGATACTATTATAAGAAGATATAAATATCTTCTTATTCAGAAGGTTCTTTTTGCATCAGTTATTGTACCCAAATTTATACAACAGATTTTTTTATTAACTCATATATACACAGATCAAGACCTGAAACAAACAACTTACCTAATCTTTGATAAAACTATAAGAGAATATGCTGGGGGAAAGAATCCCTATTCAATAAATGGTGCTGGGATAACTGAATATCCACATGTAAAAGACTAAAACTTGACTCTCATCTTTCTCCACTCACAAAAATTGATTAAAGATGAATAAAGGACCTTAATCTAACATGAAGTCATTAAAATCTTTAAATGAAGTATGGGGAAAACACTTGAAGGTATTGGACTGAGCAAAGAGTTTATGAAAAAAACTTCTGAGGCAAAGGCAAAAAAACCCAAAAATAAACAAATGGAACTTAATTAAACTGAAAAGCTTCTGTACAGCTAAGGTGACAACAACCAAAGCAAACAGACAATATGCATATTTGGAATGGATATCTGCATATTTTAATCAGAGAAAAACTTGATAACTGGGATCTACAGAGAATTCAAGTTACCCCAGGTGAAAAAAGCCAAGAATTTCATATATCAATGTTCAAGAGAGATGAGTAGAACTTTCTCTAAGAAGATAGGCAAATGACTAACAAGCATATGAACACATGTGCATCATCCCTAATTATGAGAGAAAAGCAAATAAAACTAACCCGACATATCACCTAACCATAGTGAAAACAGCCCACATCACAAAATCTCAAAATTGTCAATGCTGGTGTCAATGTGGAGAGAAGAGAACACTCATACAGTGGTGGTGGGATTGCAAAGTAATACAACCTTTATGGAAGATGATATGAAGCATGATCATAGAACTCAAGCTAGAGCCCCCTTTGATTCTGCAATCCTATTATTGGGCATCTAACTAGAAGAAAAAAATAATAATTTTACCACAAGGACACTCACACTGGACTGTATCACAGCTCAGTTCACCATCTCCCAAATGTGCAAACAGCTTCAATGTCCACCAACCGATGAATGGATTAATAAGCTGTGGTATATGTACAGCATAGAATACTCTTCTGCCACTAAAAAAGATGTGGAATTTCTACCCTCTGTATTAACCAGTATGGATGTGGAATACATTATTCTTATTAAAGCCTCACAAGAATGGTGAAACAAAAATCCTAAGTACTCAATTCTGATGTGACAACAATTAAGGTCCTAGTATGTAGTTAGTGTGGGGGATGGGGAAAGCTGAGAAAGGGAAGCAGAAAAGAGGATGGTAAAAAGGTGTGGTACAACATTTGTGAGTCGGACATAAATATAAGTGGTTCCTTATTATACAAAAGTAATCAATGCAAGCTGATTAATTTTACCCTCAATGAATCCCAAAAAACAAAAAACAAACAAACAACAATAACAAAAAGAATTGACTCTCATTGGGTAAAATAAATTTTACATTAAGACTTGAAACAATAAACATTCCAGAAGATAGCATGGGTAAGGTCACAACCCCATTGGGCTGAAAAAAATGTAAAGAAGAATACCCGATTGGCGATTGCACCAATATCAAAAATAAATGAATGAGAAATGATAAACTAAAATTCTGCTGCATACATCTATGCAGAAAAATTTTAGTTTATCATTGAACACAAATGTCTTAACACTGTGATTAAGTAAATGAGGTGAAAGTTGTGTTAATTAGTAGGATTTCAGCACTACAATTTGTACAAATAGTGAACACATTGAATCCACAAAGTGAATAAATGTATTCATGATCTATGTATATATGATTTAATAAAAAACTCTGTTGAAAAAATTAGGGAAAAATACTAGAAGCAAAAAGAACTTTCAGAATAAGAGAAGCTATTTACATATCATGAATCTCACAAAGCACTGGTAACCAGAATGTACAAAAAGCTCAAATTAATCAAGAACAAAAGAGCAAACAATCCTTTGTATAAGTGGTCAGGAGATATGAGCAGAAACTTCTATGAATTAAGACAGAGAAATTGCCAACAAACACATGAAAACATGCTAATCATCCCTAATCATCAGAGAAAGGTAAGTTCATATCCACTCAGAGATGTTGTCTAACCCTGTGAGAGTAGCCCACATCACAAAATCCTGAATGTGCAGATGCTGGCATTCATGGGAGAGAAGGGAAAACTTTTACACTGGTGGTTGAATTGTAAACTAATATGGCCTCTAGGAAAGAAATGTATGGAGAATCCTCAAAAAACTAAAAATACATTTTCCAGTTCTACACTAGTAGTGTCCTTAAAGTTGACCATTCTGCAAATCAGGGTCAATGAGACGGAAGAGAAGAGTCATTGTAATTAAATTAAGGAGGTCTGGAGTGGCGGTTCTTTTTTAATTATTTAAATGTCTTTCTAGGAAGAATTCTAGGAAGATGAATGACTAGTACCAACTCTTGGTATATATCCAAGGAGAAAAAGTGCAAAAAGCTTCATGTACCATCAAGCGGGGAGGGGAGGAGGGAGGCTGGGTGAAAGGAGGGCAATCAGTGGAACCACATCTACCATGTATCTTATAAGGGTACATGTGAAATGTATTAAGTGTAAGTATAAATATCTGAACACAATAGCTAAGAAAATGCGGTGAAAATGATGTTAATACTTGTTAGCATTTCAAATTGTATAGAAAACAAGCACATTGTACCAGATCTTTGCATTACTGTACACAGCTATGATTTAATTAAAAAATAAAGAAGGAATAATATGCTAACTCACACAGAATTCACATCTTCTAGACAGCAGGAGTTGGAGTGTCCAGATCTCCATCACTAAATGTAGCCAATGAAAACTGGTAAAACCCAGAGCACTGTGGAGAAACAGGCTAATGCTGACATATACTTCACATGGTCTCACTCCCTGTCTGGGTCTGTGTGTATCTCTAGCACCCAAGTGTCAGAAGATGGGGGCTAGAACCTTTGGTAGCTCTGGTGTTAAAATGTGGCTGACATGTAGGAAGGAAGAAAAGAAAGAGGAGGAAGAAAAATATGAAGAGAGATAAAGAGACAATTTGAGAGAAAGCTGAAGAAAAGAAAAAAGAAAGAGACAAAGTTCATTCTGGATCCGTTAGGAGTTTATTAAGAGTCATGATGTCTGTTCACCTCAGTGTGTGCTATATGTGGAGAAAGAAAATAATAAGTGATAGTAAAAGAATAAAACTAAAGAATAAGTTATTAAGAAAACAGAAACATAGTCAAAAATATTTCCCTGCTGTAGCAACAAGCAAGGAAGGTGACACAAAAGGTCTGTAGAGTAAAACTACAGGGGGAACATGGCAGTGTTACATTACCTCTGCTTGGGGAAGAAGGATACTGGCTTATTAGAGAAACCTAACAAAGTGGGAGTCTTCAAACAAAAGATTGTCTCAGAAACACTTGGGCTGCCCTTTAAATGCTTCCAGAGTCTGGAAGTGTCCTTCTAGGTTCCTAACTCACACTGAAGCCATTAGCCATAGTGTTTTTGTCTGTATCTTGACTATGCCAATGTTTATGCAGAGGCAAGTTTGGTGGACCTCAGAAATAGTCTAGTCCACCAAACCTGCCTCTGCCTAATTCAAACATATTCAAGATACAGACAAATATAAGAGAGACTGACAGCCTTGCTAGAATAGAATACCAGTAGCCATGTCCAGAGATGTCAAACACTTCACATTTTTAAAATATGATGACTGAGAAAGAAAGAAAGTGCAATGACCATGACAACAAACTCACAGAGCCTGTCCAGAAGCCAGGGAGGGAAAGCCTATGACTGTGGCATGGGCAAAGTTATCTCCATGGAAGAAGCTGGACTATGCTGTTCAAATGTTTTAATAACATCAGCTGCTAGAGCACTTCTCTTTTTCTGACAAACACAAACATAATTACACAGACACACCTTTGACTGATCCAAGTATGAGCTTCAAAATAACAGGCTCACAGGTTTGGGAGGCATCATGGTAAACACTGAGTCTATGACTTCCTCGTGACCACACTTGGACCAGGGTTCTGGGTCCTAGAACCATTCTCAGCTGCCCACAACTGCAATGCCAAGCTACCCAGAGGATAGTGCAGTGTCTAGTCATTGCCCTGTATGAAGTTCTTCTGTTGTTCTAGGTAAAATTAAAGAAAGATCTCTAGAATTTTAGAAAAGGAGTAGCGGTCACTCTGGGGCACATGTACATAGGAGAATGACACTCATTCCTACTAGAGAATCAAAGAGACAGGTTCTGCTCGGGGAACTGAGTCCTTCCATGTTGGTGATAATGGTGGTGAGAAATGTGAGTTATGCCTATAAACCTGTCACTTTAAGAGGCAGAATTGGGAAAATGGGATCACCAAAGGAGGCCAGGAGTTCAAGGCCAAGCCCTGAGGAATACAGAAAAAAACCATCTCAACCACAACAACAACAAAAATGGAAAAATATAGCCAGACATAGTGGCACATGCCTATAGTCATAGCAACCCAGGAAAATGAGGCATGACGTTGACTTCACACTAGGAAGAGTTGATGTAGGGAGACTTACAGTGAGTTAGGATGACACCAACACACACTAATGACAGAAGGAGGGCTGTATTACAAAAATAAAATAAAAGAAAGAAAGAAAATAGGTGGAGCGAACTTGGTTTAACACAATCAATAAGAGGCAACCAGTTTGGATGGCACTCTTTCCCCAGGTCCAGCATCTTCATTAAGCTGTCAAATTGATTTTACTATCACCTTATTTAAGGAGAAAAACATTTGTTTTGAAAGCAACCATCATTTGCATGAAATTCTTACATTCAAATTACTTCATGCACGAGGACAAATAAATAGATGTCACATAAAAGCCAGACCATTCTCAACTTTCACCTCTATTTAACTGACGCTCAACACAAACATAAGGCACAGCTGAAAGGACCACACTTTTTCTTCCATTCGAATTTCGGGTCTGTTCATCTTGAGGGAATTAGACTGCATTTTAAGTTTTCCATTCCATTCGAAATGGCCTCTATAATGATATAACTTGGGAACACTAAGAAAATATGATCCCAAATTGCAGAGGCCACTAACAGTGGCTGATCAAAGATTCAGAACCCCTCTTGCTACACAGCACATGGCTCCCTAGACTTTTTTTTCCTCCTTCCTCCCTGCCTTCCTTCTCTTTCTTCCCTTTCTTCATTTTTTCTTCTATTTCAGAAACACAAATAGGAGAGACACCATAGAAATGCACATCACCCTACCCATAACTCAGGGTAAGAGGACACACACATTTCACTCTCCAGTCTACATGAACCGTGGATCACAGTATCAGTTTTATGACTGGGACCCCCACAAAAGTAGGATTAAAATGAAAATCTATCGCACCTATCTTTTTAGCTTCTTTTTTTATACAGCTGTTCATCCATAAATATGATAATCTGAATAAAATTCCCATCTCGGGGGTGGGGGGAGAAAGTAGGAGTGGAAAAGATCCCAATATTTTCCCCTTAAGTTTCAAGGGATATGAGCACCTGGTCATTTTCCTGTAAATGGAAAAAAAAAAATCACTAAAGCTCAAACAATAATATTCAGACTGAAGTTATTTCTGGAATTGAAATGGAAGGGAGAGAGGTAAAAAGCGATTCTTGTCCAGATAATGATCTACATTATTTCAGAAATTCTTATTTCATCATCTTAGTGTACATTATTTTCATGTAAACTCTTGTGAATCTTCATAGACCTTCCATTAAGAAATAACTCAATCTTTATAAAACAAAAATCTCTGACTGGCTAGAGAGACTTGGCCATGTCTTTGTGATTGTGATGTAGTTTGCTTGCTTTGGCATTTTAGGGGGATGAGGGTTTATATGTAAAGTCATAAAACCAATAAAGAGGAATCCTACCTAGGTTTGCCTTGAGAAGGCAGGGCATTTTCAAGGATGAAAACCAACTTAGACATCATATGAAGGTTTCAAGGAATTCTTTATTGAGATGAAGTGAGGCTGTGGAAAGGTATGGAATGTTTCATCATGAGAAAATCTTTTCACAGAAGAAAACCACCAGAGATGGGTGTGATGAAAGGTCTTTCTTCTATATAGCCTTAGGCCTGATAATGAGTTATGAAAGAGGTTACTTGTGGAAATGTTGGGGGTTGCACACCACCTCCCACCCCATCTCTTCCTACATAGCCTCATTGTAATGCAAAAGAACTCCTCCCTCAGTGTATTTATACATGTTCACAGGAGGAAGTAACTCCAGGGCTTCACACCATGAAGCTAGGGGTTGGGCACTTGCACAGGTTTGGGAAGAGGTGCTTTGTTCTTTTCTGTTTTTTGTTTGTTTGTTTGTTTTTTCATGGCCAAGCTTCAAGTTTTGGGGAACTATTAGACAGTACAGACAGACAGACACTATTGTGGTTAAGCTTGCAGCTTGATGTTGAGAAAGTATATTTAATTTAGATTAACTACACATGTATCCAGCAGCTTCTGTGCTGAACAAAGACATTTAATGGCAACTTCTGCTGTTTCATGATTGTTCATTCCTTTTCTTGTTTCTATACTTTTCTGGTCAGTGTGTTTAAAAACACCTGGGTTATCACTGAGTGCCTGAGCAAGCACCAGTCTTTCTTTCATCAGTTGTTCTGTGTGAAAAAACTTTCCTCTGTGTCCCTGATCAGTTAAGTTCCGAGGTCGACTACGAGAGAGA
>CAUYON010094000.1:0-32979 GCA_963573935.1 Arctocebus calabarensis | reverse complement strand
CAGAATGTTCATTGCAGCCCAATTCATAATTGCTAAGTCATGGAAGAAACCTAAGTGCCCATTGATCCACGAATGGATTAATAAATTGTGGTACATGTATACCATGGAATATTACACAGCCTTAAAGAAAGATGGAGACTTTATCTATTTCATGTTTACATGGATGGAGCTAGAACATATTCTTCTTAGCAAAGTATCTCAAGAATGGAAGAAAAAGTATCCAGTGTACTCAGCCCTACTATGAAGCTAATTTATAGCTGTCATATGAATGGTATAACCCAACTATAACACAAGAATATAGGGAAAGGGGCAAGGGTAGGGAGGGGAGAGGGTTAGGGCAGAGGGAGGGTAATTGGTGAGGCCACACCTATGGTGCATCTTAGAAGGGTACAGGCGAACCTTGCTAAATGCAGAATACAAATGTCTTCATATAATAATGGAGACATTGCCAGGAAGGCTATGTTAATCAGTTTGATGAAAATAGTTAAGATTGTATATGAAACCAGCACATTGTACCCCTTGATTGCACTATTGTACACAGCTATGGTTTAATGATAAAGATAATAAAAAAAAAAAGAAAAAAGAAAAAAAATAAACTGTGGTATATATACACCATGGAATATTATGCAGCCTTAAAAAAGATGGAGATTTTACCTCTCATGTTTCTGTGGATAGAGGTGGAACATATTCTTCTTAGCAAAGTATCTAAAGAATGGAAGAAAAAGTATCCAATGTACTCAGCCCTACTATGAAAACAATTTATAGAGACCCACACTTTCATATGAAAGCTTAAACTGAACTACAGCCCAAGAAGAAGGGGAAAGAGGAGAGGGCAGGGAGAGGAGAGGGTGGATGGGTGGAGGGAGGGTAATTGGTAGGATCACACCTATGGTGCATTTTACAAGGGTACAAGTTAAATCTACTAAGTGTAAAATATAAATATCTTAACAAAATAATTACAAAAATTCATCGAAGGCTATGTTAACCAGTTTGATGGAAGTATTTCAAATTGTATATAAAACCAGCACATTGTACCGCATAATTGCATTAATGTACACAGCTATGTTTTAATAAAAAATTAAAAAATAAAAAGAAAGAAATAGAAAATCTGAACAGAACTATAATGGATAAGGAGATTGAATCAGTAATAAAAAATATCCTATTAGTAGGCACTCTTTTCTTTAGTGTATGTTATTGTCTGCTCTGTCAAAGTTGAGATAGCAACATGAAGATGGTTTTATATCTGGGTTTTATGTTCTGATCCATTGATATATGTCTCTGTTCTTTCATCAGTCTCATACTGTTTTGGTTAAGATAGCCTTGTAGTATAGCTTAAAGTCTGGTAAAGTGATGCCTCCTTATTTGTCCTTTTTATTTAAGGTTGCTTTGGCTTTGGGACACTTTTCTCATTCCATGTTTTTTCATCTGAGAAAAATAACTTTGATATTCTAATGGAAATTATATTGAATCTGTAGATAATTTTGGGTAGTAAAGACACTTTAATAATGCTGATTCTGCTGATCCATGAGCCGGACAATTCCATTTGATTATATCCTCTGCAACTTTCTTCCTCAGTAATTTGTAGTTCTTTCTGTAGAGGTCTTTTACCTCCTTTGTTACATATATTTCTACATTTTATTTTCTTTGTTGCTATTATGAAGCTATTGAGTCTCTGATGTAATTCTCAGGCTAAACTGTTATTGGTGTATGGAAATACTATTGATTTGTGTACATTGATTTTGTAATCAGAGACTTTGCTGAATTTATTTATCAATTCTCTTGGCATAAAATTTAGAGTCTTCTAGTTATAAGATCATATCATCAGTAAAAAGCAATAGTTTGACTTTTTCTTTCTCCATTTGGATATATATTTTGGTGCTCAAATGTTGGGTGCATATATATTTACTATTGTTATATGCTCTTGCCAAATAGATTCCTTTATAATTATATAATTTTTTATAGCATCACCTGATATTAAAACCAAATACACAACATTAAAAGAAAACTACAGTTCAATATCCATGAAGAAAATACAAGGAAAAACTTCAAGAAAATACTAGCAAATTTAATTCAGCAATACATGAAAAATATCATTCTCTTTTTTTTTATTTTTGAAAAATATCATTCTCCATAGTCAAATGAGATTCGTTTCAAAAATGTAAAGATAATTCAACATATGCATGTCAGTTCGTGTGATATATCTCATTAACAGAATTAAATGCAGAAGTCATATGATTATTTCAATAGATGTAGAAAGAACATTTGATAAAATTCAATATCCCTTCCTGATAAAAGCCTTCAACAAGTTAGGTATAGAAGGCATACACCTCTGCACAATAAAGGCCAATATTATACTGAATGGGGAAAAGTTAAATGCTTTTTCTTTAAGATATGGAACAAGAAAAGGATGCTCATGTTCATCACTTTTATTCAACACTATATTGGAAGTTCTATTGAGAAAATTAGGCAGAAAAAGAAGGCATCAAATTTGGAAAGGAGGAAGTAAAATTGTCCCTGTTTGCTAATGACATCTTACATATAGAAAACCCTAAGGACACCACCAGAAAAACTGTTAGAACTAAAAAACACATCTAGTAAAGATGAAGGACACAAAATCAACATACAAAGATCACTAGCATTTGTACACAATAATGGTGAATTATCTAAAAGAGAAATCAAGAAGCTAATCCCCTTTACAATAGCTACAAAAAAAATAAACTATTTATAAATAAATTTAACCAAGGAGGTAAAATGTCTCTCCAGTGAAAATAATAAAAAATTAATGAAAGAAATTGAAGATGACACAAAGAGATGGAAAGATAACCCATGTTTATGGATTGCATGAATTAACATTGTTAAAATGTCTATACTATCCAAAGCGATATACAGACCTGATGCAATCCACATAAAATGACGTTCTTCAAATAAATAGAAAAACAATCTTATAATTCATATGGAATCATGAAAGACCCTGAATAACCAAAGCAATTTTAAGTAAAATACTGTAGACATCAACATATACTAGGAAGCTATAATAACCCAAATAGGATGGTACTGACATAAAGACAGACATGTAGATCAATGGAATAGAATAGAGAAGCCAGGATAAATCCACATATCTATAGTCAATGGACATTTGACAAAAGTGTCAAGGAAGCACCATGAGGAAAATAAATTGCACTGGGAAAATTAGATATCCACATGCAGAAGAATGAAATCAGACCCTTATTTCTCACCTTTATAAAAATCAATGCAAAATGGATTAAAGGCTTCAACATAAGACCTGCAACCATGAAATTACTAGAGGAAAAATTAGGGTAAAACTCCATGATGTTGTTTTAGACAATGATTTTCTGTTATGACCCCAAATCAAAAATAGACAAATGAAACTACATCAAACTAAAAAGTTTCTGCACAACAAAGGAAGCAATCAATATAGTGAATAGGCAACCTGCAGAGAATATATTTGTAAACAATATATCTGATAAGGGGTTAATGCCTCAAATATATAAGAAAGTCAACTTAATATCTAGGCATTTCTCAAAAAAAGACACAAAAAATGGGGCAGCATCTGTGGCTCACGGAGTAGGGAGCTGTCCCCATATACCAGGGGTGGCAGGTTCAAAACTGGCCCTGGCCAAAACTGGAAAAAAAACAAAAAAGAAAAAAGACACAAAAATGACTAACAGATATGTGACAAAATGCTCAACATCACTATTCAAAACCACAATGAATATAAGTAACCTCACTTCTGTAGTATGGCTGTTATCAAAAGGATAAAAGATAATAAGTATTGGCAAGGATGTGGAGAAAAGAAAACTTTTGCACACTGCTGCTGAGAATGAAAATTAGTACAGCCCTTATGTAGAATAGCATAAAAAGCTACTCAAAAAATTAAAAATAGAACTTCCACATTTTCCAGCAATCCCATTATGAGGCATACAGACAAAGAAAATGAAATCAGTATGTGAAAGAGCTAGGTGCACTCTCATGTCTATTGTAGCACTGTTCACAACAGCCAAGATGAAGAATCAACCTAAAGTGTTTATCAATGGATGACTGGGTAAAGAAAATGGGGTATATGGACACAATGTAATACTATTCAGCTGTAAAAAAGGAGGAAATCCTGTCATTGCTGAAAACATAGATGGACTTGGAGGACATTAAATTGAGGGAAATGAGGCAGGAACAGAAAGACAAACACTCTATGATTTTACTCACATGTGGAATCTAAAATAGCTGATCTCAAAGAAGCAGAGAGTCTAAGGTGGTTAGTGAGTAAGAGAATCTGTGATACTTTGATATACCTATGCAATTAGATACAATGAACATGTTCATGAGATTCATTGTATAGCATGATGACTAAGGTTAATGGTGATATATTTTTGAAAAGTGATATACTGTATTTTTAAAAAGTGGATGTTAAGTGTTCTTACCACAAAAAATAGCTTTAGTCATTCTACCATGTGCATATACTTTAATAGAGCATACATACTATACTTGATAAATATATACAATTTTATGTCAACAAAAAATATGAAAAACGTGAAATTCACATTTCACCATTTTGGGTTAGAGTTATTATCACATAGGTTTTTCTTTTGGCTTTAATTGAAGGTGTCACATTTAACTGCTTTGAATGCCATTTACAATCAATGCTGAAACACAGCAGTTACTGTGAGCAAATACCCTACTATAATATGTAAACTACTCAATATTTTCTTATCATACTAAAAAGTGTGAATTAAATTATAATATAATGAGAAACTAGCAGTTTAAAGTCATTCCAAATGTGGCAAATCTTCACTAGTGCATAAAATTGTTCAGTGATTGTAAAAAACATCAGTGCAGTTTGAGCCTTGAAGCTTTCTCCCCGTAACTAAAAGAGGACCCCAAACAAGCAAGCAGAGCTAAGCATTTCATCCTCAAAGCAGCTTATTGAATTAATAAGACAAGTCAATTAATGTAATGCTCTGTTGCTTCAGGATAAAACGTGAAAATGGAAAAATGTGGAGTTGTTTACCATATTGGGATCAAGCAACTAGGAAGACTCTGAACAAAACATTCTCCCTTTTCCAAGTATTACAGAAGAACTTGCATGGCTTTGGCTGTGGATTGAATTGTGTTCCCCACAAATTCATATGTTGAAACCCCACCGAGACTGTTCCCCTTCTCTCTCTCCCTTACACCTACCTGTCTCTCTGCCTCATAAGGACACAGTTAAGATAGCCATCTACAAGCCAGGCAGAGAGCCCTTGCAAGGAAACCAATTGGCTAGCACATTGATCTTAGACTTCCCAGCCTCTAGAAACTGTGAAAAAATGATTTCCTGCTGTTTAAGCTACTGAGGCTCTGACTAATGCAGGTTCCTGCGGCCTTCTGTGCGGACACACGATGGGTATTTAGCAAGCTGTCTCTTTTTCTTCCTGGCACACAACTGGACTCTTGCCAGCCTTCTTTGTAGTTAGCTGGAGCCATATGCTAGAGTGTGCTTAATGGAATGTTGGCAGTTGTATTTTACACCACTTCCAGGCCTGTCCCTTAACACCTTGGGAATAGGCCTCTGAGATTGTTCTCTCTTCTTGCTGGTGGGTGGCAGGGGCTCCACAGAAGCTTCCATGAGCCCAGAAATGACAGAACCTGTCACGCACTTTCAGCCTAGATTTGTGAATTACTTAGTCTATGTATAAAATTCAAAGGGTCTGTGGGCTTAGATAGAAAGACATTACCTCTGTATTTTTATGAAACTCTAATTTAAACTTAGCATTTTCCTCCATTATCAATGTAGACAAATCACCACCATGATATTAGCAGTACCAGTAACTTTGTTACCTAGAGAAATTATAGATAGTTCATATCTAAATAGAATTATAGATATTTTGATATCACATTACAGTTTTTCAGATATTTTGAAATATTTTTACACATTTGAAACATTTTTAAGACTGCTTAAAAATTCTGATAGAAAAAATTCTGCTGAGAGTTTTTAATGCTTTAATAATGAACTATGTATGCTATTATAATTCAATTATTAATAGTTTGATTACTGAGTTTTAATTTTTTTTTAAATGCTATGTGCTTTAGGTAGTGTCTTATGCATTTTAAAACTCTCATCCTATAAAAGGGTTGACAGACTTCATCAGACTGCTCACAAGGTCCAGCACAAAGAGGTTAAGAACCGGCATGCTAGATTAAAGCCTTACAGGGGAGAAACAAACATTTGTTTGATTTGCCCCCTGAGGGTTTGAACTTGTTTGTTATGTTTGTTGGTTTTCTCTAATGAAAAGGTCTATATGCTGTAAAACATAAGTTGGTAAGCCTTTTCTATAAAGAACCAGATTATAAATATTTGGGGCTTTCTGGGCTTCACAATCCCTGTTGGAGTTAAACAACTCGTTTGTTGTAGTATGAAAATAACCATGAAGATAGATACGTAAATAAATGTGCTTGGCTGTGTTTCAGTAAAATTTTATTTATAGGTACTGACATTTGAATTTTGTATTTTTTGAAATGAACTAATGGTTTTCTTAAGTATTTTTCCCCCAATCATTTAACAACAAAAAATAATCTTGGTTCACAGGCTGTACAAAAGCAAGCAGTAGGCTGTAATTTGCCAAAACCTTATCTAAGACATGCGTCAGGTGATACTTTGGGGAAGGATCAGGGAGTGCAATTGTGTTGACTGTTGAACTTCCTGGATGACTCAGTTCAATGCTTACTTATTGGCAATGTCATTGAAGCCTTTCACACTGGGAGAAAGGTTCTTTCTGCTTAGTTACAGTGCCACCACTCCCAGACATCTTATACACATCTACATTTCTCATGTAACTGAAATCTTTACCCTGACATTCTTCATTTGAGCTGTAGCTCTCTACCTGAGACACTTGTGCAGATAAATATTGTATAATCTGCACCTTTCCTCTCAGACCTGTAACTAAAAGTCAAATTTTCAAGCGGAAGCAAGCTATTCTGTCATCAGTCATATTAGCAGTCTGCAAGCCACAGCTCTCACACCAAAACTGGCCTATTGCTTTCCTTAGTAAATAACATTGTATGTAAACTGTTTCTGAACACAGCCCTATCCATTTGTTTATGTGTTGTCTATGGATTCTTGCACACCTAGACAACCGAGTTCAGCAGTTAGGTGGAAAGTCTGAAATAATTACTATCTGGACCTTTACAGAAAATGGTTGCTAACCTTTGATCCAGAAGTTTGATGTAAGAAATTTGTACATCTAGACATCTGTTCCTATCTGACTGATTTCATTTTTACTTTAGCAATTCTGATGTTTCCCTGTCCACTTACTTTCTGGTACCCTATCTGGTACCCCTCTGGTACCCACTCAGAGGTTCCAGGTTATCAAGAGAAAGCAGCTTCAGTAAGAGAGACTGCCTGAGTAAGGGCAAACATGTTATTGGCGGCTCTTATTCTTTTGCTCAAATATTTTTGTCTTCATGTTAATTTAACTCATGGTTATTATTTGTTTGAGTCAATTGTTTCTTTAAGGAGTCAATATGGGAAACATCATTTTTTTCATCTACTGGGTAAATGTATTTACCTTGCTCTGAGAACAAAATTGTTGCTTGACTTTTCCGCAGATTCCCACTTTATTCCCAGCCTCACCGAACCCTACAGTGTAATAGGAATTGCAATGGAGGGAAACAGCTAACGGCTGCAGAGCATTAGACCATTTTAAACATTACAATTGCAGCTAATTGACTTGAAATACGCGTAAGATATTATGCTCATTTTATGTCTCCAGGCAGCAGGAAAGAGATCCAGTTTATTGGGTTAGAGCACAACATTCAACTGTGGTTAAGATGCCTGTCAAAAGGCTCACTCTTCTCCCAGGAAAAGATAATCTGTCTGGAAAAAAATATTATAAAACTCTTCTTTGTTACTCCCACCTCTTCCTTACCTCAGTTCAACCAACTAGAGCTTGTTAAAATAGGATTTTCTGGCTCGGCACCTGTAGCTCAAGCAGCTAAGGTGCCAGCTACATACACCTGAGCTGGTGGGTTTGAATCCAGCCTGGGCCCGCCAAACAACAATGACGGCTGCAACCAAAAAATAGCCAGGCTTTGTGGCGGGCGCCTGTAGTCCCAGCTACTTGGGAGGCAGAGGTAAGAGACTCGCTTGAGCCCAGGAATTGGAGTTTGCTGTGAGCTGTGATGCCATGGCTCTCTACCCAGGGGGACAGCTTCAGGCTCTGTCTCAAAAATAAAATAAAATAAAATAGGATTTTCTTTCTATAAAGTGCTTACTCAGGAACACTTTCTCAATCTCCTTTCATCCTGGAAAAAGAACTCTCTCTTTCTTGAACATTCGATGACATTGCCAATAAGGTAAGCATTGAATTGAGTCATCCAGGAAGTTCAACAGAGAGAACTCTGTTTTTTTAATTTTATGTACTGTAGTTCTCATGGAGAGAAAAGATAACATACTACCTAATTCACCATGATATCCCATGACGTGAAAATGTTCTATGGAATGGGGTGTCAGTGTTCTTGGAATCCCACATTTTTTGTCAAATATTTAGAAAGTGCTTAAGACTATTCTCCATAATAAGAATAATTATAAGGAAATAATATGAATATCAATAAGGAGGAAAATGTGGTTTAGCTTTATCAAAATCCCTGAAATCAGAAGACTTGATATGTCATCACAGCTTTATCTCCAGAAGCCCTGGTGATGCTGGCAGAGTGGCTTTATTTATTATGGGCGAGTGTCCTCTTTTGTACAACATGGACACTACCATGTATTGTTTGAGAGCTGACCTCCACTGTTGTTATTACTTTGAAGAAGACCAAATGCGATGAAAGAGTGTTCATATTCTGTAAAGACCCCCTCCAAAGGAAAGGAGCTTGTAATCTGCTGTTCAGAAAGCATTTGGAATTCCTACCAGTATTCTTTTGGTTTACTTTTAAAAGTCCTTGTTCGTAATTTCCCTTTATAACATCATATTTTCTCCAATTTCAATATCAGATCAAATAGAATGATATTGAAATATTTCTTTTGTTATTGTTTATAAGATTTCTGGAATTGCTTGTCTTGTAAAATCATTGTGGTCTATGAGTTTATGATAGTTTGAACTTTGTTACTTTATTTAATTCATTGCTTAAGTACTGTTTTCCCATGAATGATTATACTATGGTTAATATGTTAGCATAGCAGTATTCTCAGATAGTTTTTTGCTTGTTGGGAGGTTGGGCCTTGGGGGTGCAGAGTTAATACTTTGCATGAAATATCTTACTTTGTAACAGTGAAATTACTTTCTCTTTTGTCTTGTGATTTTTTTTTGAGGCAAAATTTAAAATTTTGTGTGAGTAATACTATTATACCTATCTTGAGTGTCTTGCTTGTACTGTATCACATCATACCTTTGTTTAATTCTTGATAAACTGTTCACGTGTTAAAAAAAAAAAAAAGCAATCAGAGAAATGAAGTAACTTGCTCAAAGAAAGATACACGTCATCGAGGAGGAAGCTGCAGGCTGGGATTAGGTGCAGGTGGATCTCCAGAGCCTGTTTTGCCGGCCTCGGGCCTTCCTGGGGCTGTATATTCATTCCAGAAGCCACCTCACCTTTGTCAGTCAAGCTGTGCTGATCAGAAGAGATCACTGCTGTCCCTTCCCTGTGAGGGTGCAGGGACTGTGGCCTGAGGTTCCTGACACCCATACTTTGTGGCTCCCAGCTTCCTGTGGGGACCCTGGGGTCTATTGTGTGGTTTAGGATCACTTTATTCTGTAGTCTAATGAGATTCCATTCAAACCTGCAATAAAGTCCTCTGTGCCAAAGGAGCATTTATCAGCAAAGCAGGAAAAAAACACCCATGCCTTCCAGCAAGATTAAGCTAGTCTTGGCTGCAGTAGTTCTTAGTGGGAACGCAAGCCATTTGTATTAACCTCCGTGGTGGTTTTCTCCCTACCAAGTAGAACATACTGCAGCCTTTGTAAAAATAATTACAGTGAAGATAAACATCTCTCCAGCACCTGCTCACTTGTGCTGTGCAAGGTGATTGAGGCATGTAAGATTTCCCCTTCATTCATCTCAGGGAGCATGTGAGGAGGATTTTACTGATGGAGGGCCTAAAGTTGAGAGAAGTTAAATGACTCATCCAAGTTCATGCAGCTGAATGACACAATAGGATTTGGAGGGGGAAGTGGTTGAGGACAGGGCCATCTTTGTGTTCTCAGATGTGTGAGGGAATGGATAAACTTCAAAGGGATCCTTCTGGGCTTTTCCTGCTGCCCCGGGGCACTTGTGCCCAAAAGGGTGCCTGCCCTTCCTTGCTGGGACCTGTCTCCTTCCTTGCTGGGACCTGTCTCCTGCCTGGCTGGGACTCTCCCAGCCCAACCCAACTCCTTCCATGTGGCTCTTGACCCTCTGAGAATAGTTTTATCAACCAGAATGTAAGTGAGCATTGGGTGGGTATTGAACTAGGTTTCCTTGAGATTCTGTGATTGGGCTTTTCAGCAAAATATAGTAGAAGGCTGGTCTGAGGGCAGGGTCTGAAAACTGGAGGCTGGAGCCTGGGCCGGTCGCTGTTTCCTCCTTAGCAAAACAGAGTGGGGGTGGCTGGAGGGGTGGCAGAGCCCTGAGATGAAAGGAAAGCTGCTGGGTGTCCAGTGGAGAGTCCATGAGATCCAGGTAGGTACGTGGATGCCGTGTCCTGTTCTGGGGCAGGTTGACTGATGTGCTTCTTCGGCTGCACCGCAGCCTGGACTCCAGGTGTTAAATTTGTTCTCTTATGTGGCATTTTGATGCCTCAGTGATTTTACCTGCATGCCAGAAAAAGAAACCCTTTTGCGGATGAGGCGTTTCTCTCGTCTGCCTCTGATGTCCTGTCCTTACTTGGAAGTGGGTTGTTTCTAAGCCAATGACATTGATGAGGCTGGCCAGATCCATGGGAGGCCCCGAGTAGCTAGCTCACTAGCCCTGGTTAAAGGCGGAGGCAAGAGAATTGCTTGAGCCCAGGAGTTGGAGGTTGCTGGAGTTAGAGGTTGCTGTGAGCTGTGATGCCATGGTACTCTACCCAGGGCGACAGCTTGAGGCTCTGTCTCAAAAAAAAAAAAAAAAAGATTTCTCTCTTGAAAGCAGCTTGACCACTGGAGTATTTCAGTCTTAGCCTTTAAATACGGAGCCTCCAGGCTTTTGTTTTGTCAGCTTGCCTCCCTGCCCATGACCTTGGCTGGTGAGCAGTTTAAGCTCTTTTCCAGGAGAGAGAATGGGTCCATACTGAACTAGACAATATTGCCCAGTCCTGATGGGACCAGAGGCCAATCTGATAGCCAGAGTTGTGGCACAGAGTGAGTTGTGCCCTCCACAGGGCTGGGCTGTTGACTTTGTAGGTAAGTAGACTGCTTGCAGGCTGAGCAGAAAGACCCCTGGGTCTGTGTGGACCTTAAGGATTTAGCTGGCTTTGACATAGTCACGGCTGCTGCTTCTTCCCCAAGCATGGGCACATAGGAGGTGACATACATATGACCTGATGTGATCGTGGAAGCAGAGACAGAAGGGAAGTTGCTCACTGGTAAGCCTTTAGCATACTTACACCATGCAAGAGATCATGGAGCCCAACTACCTGGCTTCCCATCTGCTTTTGGACTTTTTGACCTTGAGGAAAGTTACTTGTCCCCTCTGTGCCTCAGTTTCGCTACTTGTATAATGAAGAGTGGTACTAGCTGCAGCTAGTAACGTTTTTATTACTATAATTATTTAGTAAGCAGAGGCATTGGGGGCTCAGAGAAGTTGATTTATACCCAGAGAGCCAGACGTGAGACCAGAAAGAATTGTGACACAGCCCTCTGCCCTTCCAGCCCAGCACTCTCCCTTCCCTTTCTCTCAATGAGGTCACCCAGGGCACCCTTGAAATCCCAGCCCACTTTTGGGGAAATCACTTTTTTTCTTGCTAAAAGTGTCTAAACTTTGAAGACCAAATTTTTCTTTTGATAAAATATACGTGAGTGTGTATATGTGCATACATATGTATGTATATTCTTGGTATATATATTTTTGCCAATTGAGAGATATTAAAAAACATCATTTGGAATTTTGAGCTTGTGAATAAACTCCCTGGTGCTTCTCAGCACTGCAGATGTCATAGTTTCCCTTATAGGATTTCTTGCCCTGCTCCACTCGTGGTTCAGGGGTGGGTGGGAATGATGGTGTATGATGCCCTCGTGCTTTACCTGGGATGATTTTTAGTTTCCAGAGGGTCAGGGTGTGACCATCAACAGCTTGTGGTAGAGTCAAATGGAGGGATCCGCCCAAATTGGATGTCCTACCTAGGAAAGGTGAATGGGCCAACCCCCACCCTTCCCACAGATGACCCTCCCAGGAGAGGGAATGTGCCAGCCCCCCGCCCCTTCCACCCTTTAAACCCCCCATCCACCCTAACCCACATGCTGACTTCCTTCTCGAGCTCCTCTCACCTGCACCCGGGTGGAATTATAGGCCGATGTTGCCCACACAGAACCTGGACTCCGTTATTTTCATTCACGTTTCGGAATAATCTTTTATTTTCGATCTTGACCTCTCAGCCTAGTTGTGTGTCCATCTTCTGTAAAGGAGCATGGGGAGAGAGCAGGCTTGGGGGTGGGGACTCTGGGAGTTTGGAACTGGGAGTAGTGAGAGTTTTACTGTGCGTGGTGCTCCTTGATGTGGTTTGGGCTTCTGCACTTACAGCCTGTGCCTCCCAAGTGTCTTCCGGAAGGTGAGACAGGCCTTTTCAAGGCCCACACGAGGTTTGTGGCTTTACAAAGCACTGTGCCCCCCAAATCCTCTTCCTCCTGGCTTCCCGCTGTGGGGTTTCCCTGGGAGGGCTCTGTAGGAATGAGCTCTTGGTAAGGATCCTTCTGTCCACGGCAGCTGTGGGTGGGAGTTGGCCTTGAGTTTTGAGAGGGTCACCAGCATAGTCCTGCCAGCGGGGTGACGGGAGAGCTTCGGGCCGGAGAGAGGACTGTGGGATGAGACTTGGAAAAGGAGGAATTGAGAGGCCAGGGCCTGGCCCTGCAGTCTGGCCGAGACATTCTACTGTGGTTTGATTTAGGTTAGGAATAGCTGGCAAACAGGATAAAAAACTTACCAATCTGGTTTTTAATGGTGAGGCAGACGCTGGGCGTTAGAGGCTACCATCATTTGGTAGTTTTCTAGCACTTTCTAGGTGATGGAATCTTACTGCTTTCTCTGGGAGAAAGTCTGGAACAGAGAATACTGGGCAGCCTTTTGGGGCTCAGGCTTGGTCCCCTGAGTTCGTTTGTCCCCTGCCCTGGCTCCCCCGTTGTACCCAGCTGAGAGGAGGCACGCAGCAAAGACTTTGGAGTGGATGAAGGAGTAGATTGTGCGTGATCCTCTGATTGCTAAAAGTGCTACTTTGGGAATGTGAAAAGTTTCTTCTTTTTGAGGAATTGAGAAAGGAGTGTTGGAAATCACCAGCAGCCCCCAGGTCAGGCAGGGAGGGAGTTGGTGGCCGAGTGACAGGTGCTGCAGGGGCAGGAATGGCTGGCATGTCCTTTGTGGGCTCCCACCAGGCCCAGCCTGCCCTCTTCTCTCTGCTATTCTGGTCCTGGGCCTGGATTCCAGGCTCCTTCTGGGCCTCAGTTTCCCATCTGAAAGACAGGTGGGGTAGGGCTTAGCTGAGCTGAGCTGGGCTGGGCTGGGTACTCTCTCTCTGGGGCCTTGAAGCTCCCGTTACATGATCCTGCGCCAGCTCACCTGGGACACAACACACATTTTCCACTCTCCCTCCCCCTCAGTGTGAGAAGGCCAACACAGCAGACCTCTCCTGTTTTGTCATCTTGGTGGAGAATTTGCGACAGGGGCTGACCCTTTGCTCTGTGTGGCATTGCTGGGAGTTTATGGCACGTCCTCCCCAGGGGTAGCTCTGGAGGGCAGAGCATGCAGTGCATGGCAGGGCCAGGTCAGAGACCCAGGTCCCTCTTTCTGGGCCAGAGCACTAAGGCCCTGTAGACATGCAGGGAGGAGGAGCAACGTCTTCACAAAAGCAGGGGAGGCCCAGCTTGCTGCAGCCGTGGCCAGTCTCCTCCTGGTCACCTCCGGGCTGCTGCCTACTGACTATTCTCCAGTGGGGCTGGAAGGTCTCTAACACCTGGATGGTCTCTGTGCTTCCTACTTCAAGGGCTCAGTTTCCCATTGGCTGTAGCTGTGTTATTTTCACAAGTGTTTTCTGCAAGGTGTAACAGTATGAAATGAAAAAAGGCTTGCATTGCCAATGACAAGTGTTTAAGAGGTGCCTTGTTTAAAAAAAAAAAAAGTGCCTTGTAAAGCTGAGTTAAAGGAGGCCCTTAATATGCTAATGTGTTATACATTTCCAGGTAAAATGCAAACGTGTAAACGTGGCAAGTACAGAAGGGGGCAGAGGGGCACAGCAGGAACTGAAACCCAGACAGGAAAAGTGATTTGTGAAATTCTGTCTCTAGGCTTTTCCACGCACGTATCCACGTGTGTGGTGTATGTGTGTGTGTTTATTTTTAATCCTTGCTGCCTCACTGTGCATCCAGATTCATTCATTTCCTTTTTTTCTCCTTTCCACCCTTGCTTCCTTTTTATTTTTAAAATTGTAGTATTAAAAATTGTATTTTAAAAATTGTAGTAAAGTATATGTAACAGAATTTGCCATCTTACACGTTTTGAAGTGTACAGTTCCATGGAATTAAATACATTCTTATTGTTACGCAGCCATCGCCACCATCCTTCCATGGAATGCTTTTCATCTTGCAAAACCCAAATTCCCGTGTCCATTAAACAATAACTCTGTCCTGATTCCTTATCACCCCTGGCAACTGTTATCCCACGCTGCATCTGTAATTCTGACACCCCCAGGTGCCCTTGGAGTGAGAGGGAATTCCATGGATGGGGGGAGGGCCCTTGGTCCATTTTCCATCAGAGAGGTGCTTTCTCCATTTTAGTATTAGGTTTTGGTATGATTTTGTTTGGAGACAGAAGGATTTCCTCTCCAAAAGTTGAGAGAGAGCCCCCTCTTTAGACTGTGTGTGGGGGAACAGGAGGAAGAAGAGAAGGAGGAAGGGAGGGAGGAGGAAGGCAGGTTGCTGCTTTGGTAGGACTGAGCCAATGTAGGTATTCTACTTGGCAAGTATTTCTTATGTGCTGTGGTGGTCACTATGAAAGTTTTGATACAGACTATGTTGTGGTCCATTACAGTGGGCAAGTTTCAGCTTGCTTGGCTTATCAGTGTTGCTGGAAGGGCTTCATTTGTTTCTGTCTGCATGGATTTTATGTTTCTTGATATTTGTGTATCTCACAACATTCATAATGACCCATATATACTGGTCAGGATTCTCCAGAGTTTTAGAGCCAGTAGCGCGTGCTTGTGTGTGTGTGTGTGGAGAGACACAGAGAGAGAGAGAGATCTAGTTCTATGTAAATAGATCTCTATATAGAGAGATATCTATATCTGAATTTGTCTTTCAAGAGATCGAAAGATTTTAAGGTATTGGCTCACATGATTGTGAGGCTAAGTCCAGAATCTGGAGGGCAGGCTGGGAGGCTGGAGACCTACGGAAGTGCTGATGCTGCAGTTCAAGGCCAAAGACAATTTCTTCTTCCTTGGGGAAACTTCAGGGTTTTATTTCCCTCCTTGGTGGTCTTCAACTGATTAGATGAGGCCCAGTCACAGTCTTTATTGAAACATCGTGGAGGATGATATGCTTTATGCAAAGTCTACTGATTTAAATCTTCATCTCATCTGAAAAAATGCCTTCCCAGAAACATCCAGACTGATTTTTGATCAAATGTAGTAAGATTGACCCATAAAGTTAATCATCACACCCACTTACGTGCCTTTTGCACCTGAGTGGTGCCCTTGGGCTCCCAGAGTATGGGAAGGCCAGGTCTCTGGTTCAAGGAGACAACTAAGAATAGGAAGAAATGGAGAACAAGATCAGTTAGATTTAAGTGCTAACCTCTGAAAACAAAACATGAAATGTATGTGGAGGTGATAAGGTGGGTGAAGGCTGGAGGGTTCAGGGAGATTTCATGGTAAGGACTGAACGGGTCCTTGTAGAACAGCGGTTCTCAACCTATGGGTTGCGACCCTTTGTGGGGGTTGAATGGCCCTTTCACAGGGGTCGCCTACGTACATCCTGCATATCAGATATTTTACATTATGATTCATAACATTAGCAAAATTACATTATGACGTAGCAACGAAAATAATTTTATGGTTGAGGGTCACCACAACATGAGGAACTGTATTAAAGGGTGCGGCTTTAGGAAGTTCGAGAACCACTATTTTAGGTAAGTGAGGACGCAGAAGCCTTCAGAACTGGAGTGAGAACCGTGGGCTAATTCTGTGTCTAGGACTCTCGATGTATGAAGCATTTTCACAGGCAGAGTTTGCTTTGCTGTTTGCAGTAGCCTTGTTTTTTCTGAATTGACGATCCCTAGGCTTACACAGGTGAAGGGATTTGTCAGAGGCCATGAAAGAGTGAAATAATGGACCACAACAAATCTCAAAATTTTTGTAATGGCCACGATAGTCCATAAGAAATACTTACCAAGTAGAAAACCCACACTGGCTTGCCTCTCCTTTTCTCAGCCATGATGAAATTTATGTGACTCTGTGTGTCCGGATGGGAGAGGGGCAGGGAGGGCTGGGGGTGCCCTCCAAGAGGCAGAGAATAAAGTCGTTTACCATGCGATCCTGTGAAATTGAGACCATGGACTGTTTTCTTTCATGCTCTTTCTTTCTGGGTGTTCTTTCCCTGTTTACGACCCTCCTTAACATCCATGTTTTGTTTTCTCTTCTCACCCACCCCCAGACACGAATGCAGAGTTTGAATCCTGATCCCAAAGCCCAGTACACAAGTATCTATGGAGCCCTCAAGAAAATCATGCGGACCGAAGGCTTCTGGAGGCCTTTGCGTGGCCTCAACGTGATGATAATGGGTGCAGGGCCGGCCCATGCCATGTATTTTGCCTGCTATGAAAACATGAAAAGGACTTTAAATGATGTTTTCCACCACCAAGGAAACAGCCACCTAGCCAACGGTATTTTGAAAGCGTTTGTCTGGAGTTAGAAAGTTCTCTTCTTCAACACATCCTTTCCCGGGGTGTTCCTCCCTGTGACCCGGCGGCCTTACGCCTCATCTTCGACACGCTTGCTCACCAATAAAGAACTGTCGAGTCGTGTGTGTGCACACACACCCAGACACACGCACACATGCGCACACACACGCTTTTATTTTTCTTCCGTTTGTTCCCCTCCTTCGCTTTCTGAAGCCTGGGGAAAATCGGTGACAGAGGTGTTTCGGTTTTCATTGTTGTGTGGGTCTTCTTTGGCTTTTTTGCTTTTAGACATTCAAAAGCACTTAATGATCAGACATAGGAAAAAGCTTGACTAGCAACAAAACTTTTGAATGCTGGATTCCAAAAAACAAACCAAAAGTTAACTGGACAGCTTCTTTGAGACTATTTAAAAACTGGTACAACAGGTCTCTACATCGCCAAGATCTAACTAAGCTGTAAAAGGTCAAGAAGTTTTATGGCTGACAAAGGACTCGCACCAGCGCAGAAGGCCTTTCCCACCTTAAGCTTCTGGGGATTTGGGAATTTTACTCGCATTCTCTTGCGTTTGTCTGAGTTGCATCTCTGCAAGCAAGGGCCGAAATCGTTTTTGTTTGGTTGTTTGGAGGGAGAGAGGCGGGTGGGGGTGTTAAGTTGGGCAGCAGCTCTTACCTAAGGCATGTTTTATTGGGCCAGGGCTGAGCACTAGATTTCTTCTATGGGTGGGGCTGACTTTTATTTCTTTTTGTTGGGGGATGCAACAGGAATATGGCTAGCGATGCATAAAGTGTGCTTACTTTAGACAAAATTCATTTTTTAAATGCTGGAGCCGTAGAGACGGTCTGCAGCAAATTTTTCCCTTCTCTTTTTGTTCTCCTCAAAAAGCATCCCTCCCATCAGCAAACCTCGGTAACAAGTGCACCTGGCTGGTTTGTAGACATTTGTTTTTTGCTTTTCAAAAATTGTCCATGTAGTGGGATTTATTGAGACAGTAAGAGCTATGCTCTGGTGCTACCCCTGAGTTCATGATGCTGAAACTGCCTTATGTAAGGGCCTAGCTCCTTGGAAGGGGGTTGGAGGAACCCATTGTATGCTAAGTTCTGCCCAGTGCTGTTTTTTCAGTAGTATATTGCTGTGGTTGCATTTTGATCTTTCTGAGAATAATTAGAAGTGTGTGTGCAGGGGCCGGGAGGGGATATTATATGTCCTTCTGAAGAGTTATCCTGGTGTTCCCACCCCCCCAAACCCCCAGTGGTAATTTTAATTACTGGGCAGTGTCACCGCAGAGGGAGGAAACCCAAAGCCAAAAGCAAAATTCCAGGCCTGGTTCTGGAAGGCAAGCCTGACTAGACCCCCAGATGGGGTCAGTCATCCCCCAGTTGAGTCATAGCTTTTCAAACTCACCCTGGAAATCTACCAGTTTCAGATCTTCCTGACTTGCCTTCCCTCTGCCCATTTTCTTAAAAATGCCTGGATTTTAACCAAGGAATTTTCTTAAAAGATTCTTTTCTTTCCTCCATCTCAGCAGAGTATATGGCATTATCTCCTTCCATTGCCTCGGCTTAAGGTCAGAATGAGTTAATGTGTAGACAAAGGCAAGAGACGAGAGAGAGTCAAAATTAGACAATGGAAAAATCACAAAGTGTGGTTTCTGGGAACCACTCAATGTTCACAAGTCTAGCTTTTTCCCAGGGTTGACTATAAGAAAGAAAAGGAGGTTTCTTCAAGATTTAGATGTGGGTGACTTTGGCTGTGTTCGCCTTCCCCATTTTTACCCAGCGTTCCCCTGGGTTTTAGGAGTCCTTCTTTACCTGGGTGGAACTGGTGGGACGTTTTGCTTCTTAGCTAAGTCCTGGGTTCCATCTGACGTTAGGTTCCAGGAACTTCCTGAGAACGCCTGGTTCCAGAGGGTAATTTTTTGGAGTTTGTTTTGCAGGGATAGCTGGGAGTATGGCCACCCTGCTCCACGATGCGGTAATGAACCCAGCAGAAGGTAAAGTTCATGGTCCCAGGGAGGGGCAGTAGGGGATGGGCAGAGGGGCAGAGAAACAGTAAGGGCGGGGGACAGGGTGACTGCTGGCCCCCAGTCGGAGCAAGCAGGAGAACTGAATTCTTTACTATGTTATTTAAGGTCTCAAGAAGGATGTGAACATTTGAGCGTTATGGTGGTTCTGTTCTCAAAAACAGAACTGCTGGAGGTATGGTCCACAGACCAGCAGAATTGGCATCTCCTAGGAGGTGTTAGAGATGCTAATTCTCAGGCCCGTCTCAGGCTTCCTGGATCGGAATTCCTCAGGGAGGGACCAGGAATCTGTTTTAACAAGCTTTCCTGGTGATTCTTTTGCATGCTTCTGGATGACTATAAATCCTGTGTGGGCGTTTATGCACGTGTACACACACACAAACACACACACACACAAACTTCTGGCCCTTGTTAACCTTTGTCAACCCTAGACAAATTTGGGGGGAACCCACTGGAGGCCATTTATTTGGGCTTGTTCAATTTGCTTTTCTATAAAGGTATTTAAACGCTTATGAAAATTTTCAAATATATGTGAAGATAGAGTAGTATTATGAACCCTTTCGTATCCATCACTTGGCCTCAGAAAATAACACTGGGCCATTTTTTTTTCGCTATCTCTTCCCACATTACCTTTTTTTTCCCTTTTGAATTTTGAGAGTATCTTAAAGCAAACCCCAGCTATATAGATGAGTTCTGTTAGCTTTTTAGCATCCTTAGCCAACTTGGGTTGCATAGTTGAGGACCTGTTGGACCTGGTTCTGGGATGCCTTCAGCTGGGTTGTTTATTCTCTGCCTAGCAGTGGCTTCAGTTGAACCGTAGATCTCTCTGCCTTTTCCCCTTGTCATAAGATGGTCCCTTGGAGAGATAAGTTTCAGCATTTTAGGTGTTGTGCTATAAGTTTGTCTATTTTTTTTTTTTTTTTTTTTTTTTTTGCCTTTGAAGGCTAGGACTTTCTTCTTTGTTCTCAGCTGCCTCCCATGTCTTAGCAGACAGGAGACTTGTTCTGGCCTTCAGGGCTGTGATGAGTCAGTCTGGGGCGGGGGTCTCTGTCTCTTGGGTGCTGAGGTTTACCAGAGGGACAGTTGGAGCCAGGCACTCTGCCCCACCTACTTGGCTGTCCCCACTGCGGCACACAGCTTGAGACACCTACCTTTTCCACTGTTTATAAAGAGCTCAGAAAGATAGCCTGCTGTGTTTTATCTTACACATGTTATCTTGCTTGAGAAATGGATGTCCTTAAGTAAACTTACCTGCCTTCCCATATTGTCCTATAATGAACAAGGACAATACCTGTGTTCTGGACAGAGTGCTTTGGGGCAGGTAAGAGAGTTCTTAGGTAGACAGGAGAGGGGGGGGAACTCATTGAGGAAGTAGTTCAGTGAAAAACCTGAAATCCCCGAATAAATATTCTCTTACATAATATTATATACCTTTGGCTTCTCATTTTCTTTTTCTTTAAAATTTTTTTTGGCAATTCATACAAGGACCTGGTCAGTGAGTAGTTAGCCTGTGTTAACGAAGCGTAGGTTTTGTTTGTATTTTCTAAAGAGAGAAACAAGAGGCTTAACTCTTCTCTCTCTTTTTTTTATTACTATTGATTTAAGGTCCTTGTTTTTCTAAAAGTAAAATCCATTGTGTGTATTCATTTGGTAAAACATGAGGAGCATTAAAGCTCTAAGGGAGGTTGTTGTTGAACTTGGGCAGACATAGTTCTAGTGTCTGTTTCAGGCACACAGTGACATAGAAGCTAAAATCACTGTTACAGGCACAGACCCCAGAATAGCCAGGGGACTTAACTTCTAGTAGATGAGTTGGGCAAGCAGCGGGCGGGATTCAGATTTGTGGTGGGTGCTAAAGCTTCCTGCCGGGGACAGCCGGGAGCCTGAAGATCAGATTAGCTCATCTAACCCAAATTGGCTGCCTGGCTTGGGGACCCTTCAGGAAGATTCAGACAACAGAAACAAGGAAATAGACACCTTCCTGGCACTAGGTCTTAGAGATAAAAGTGGAATTTTAGCATGGGACTGGCCAGAGTTGGCTGGCCCCCGTGGATTCTTGGGGGAGGGAGGGTGCTGGGGCTGTGTGTGCTGGTTCCTCATGGCCTGTGACCAGCATGTCTAACTTGATTGTTTTCCTTTATGGCTCGGCTTCTCATCTCGCTCCGACCTGGGGTGGGGCCAAAATGAACCCGCTGCCCTCTGCCTGCCCATCTGGCCTGCCCTGCCACCCCGATGAACAGTCGTGAAGCAGCGTCTGCAAATGTACAACTCACAGCACCGGTCAGCCCTCAGCTGCATCCGGACGGTGTGGAGGACCGAGGGGTTGGGGGCCTTCTACCGGAGTTACACCACGCAGCTGACCATGAACATTCCCTTCCAGTCCATCCACTTCATCACCTATGAGTTCCTGCAGGAGCAGGTCAACCCCCACCGGGGGTACAACCCGCAGTCCCATATCATCTCAGGCGGGCTGGCTGGGGCCCTTGCCGCAGCTGCCACCACCCCGCTGGACGTCTGTAAGACCCTGCTCAACACTCAGGAGAATATGGCGCTCTCCCTGGCTAACATCAGCGGCCGGCTGTCGGGCATGGCCAATGCCTTCCGGACGGTGTACCAGCTCAATGGCCTGGCCGGCTACTTCAAAGGCATGCAGGCACGCGTCATCTACCAGATGCCCTCCACCGCCATATCATGGTCGGTCTATGAGTTCTTCAAGTACTTCCTCACCAAGCACCAGCTAGAGAACCGAGCTCCATACTAAAGGAACAGACTGTGGGAAGTGATTCCAGAATCTTTTATTCTTAAGAGGCTTTCTGTGCCTGCTTCCACGTCCTTGCTCTCATACCTAGATCGTTTTTTTTGCAGGGTGCTATCTATGGTCCTTTTTCTCCCCTGCTGCCTTAGGGAGAGGAGAGGGCAGGATGGCCGATCCCCAGGAGGCCGTCCCCAGGGACATCTGAGGTGGTGCAGATGGGAAGGACTTGGGAAGGGGAATGAGAAATTGCTTTTTCTCTTCCTCTCCACGTAGGAATGTAGCTTTTCCGCTTCACTATGGCAATCTCTTCCCTCGATCCTTAGATCACATAGGAGGGAAGAAAATGCAGTGAGTGAAAACGTGAAGGCAAAAAAAAAATTTTATGTATATAAAAAGTTCCATTACGCGATATAAAATAGATGGATAATGTTTATCCTTTATTTTTCTACGTAGGAGTTTTTGAATGTGTGTGTGTGCTTGTGCGTGTCTACACATAGTATTACAGCTGGGACTCTCAAGCTGTTCTTAAAAAAAGGAGAGGGGTTGAATTTTTCCATCAGCTTAACTAAAAAGGCACCAAAGTACTAGATCACTGAATGTGACTTGTGTTCAGCACCCCTGCCACCGCCCCCATGGAAGTTTCACTTGAATGTAAAATAATAAATATTAACTTTGTATTTTGAAGTTCTCTTTTTATAGGGGGAAAAAGGTACGTTGAAAAAAATCAAAATAATGATATATTACTTGCAGCTACTTTTTTTTTTTTTTTAATTCAATCAATCACCTTCCTTGGTGCCTTTTTTTCCCTTAGTCTATCCTAGAAATTCTAGGACCGACATCCAGCCCTGGCGTGTTTTCTCCTGCCGTGTACACACACGCACGCATATTGGGTGGCAGGAGCCCTCCTCCTGTGGGATGGTGGGCCCCAGTAGAATTAGGATGACTTGTCTTAGCCTACTGAGACCGGTTCCTCCCCTTGTGAGTGACGTGAATGTACGCCTCCCTGGACCAGCACTTAGAAGCCCTTGATATGCCAACATTTGGCTACTTGTGGGGCAGGTCATTGGGATAAATCCTAGGTTGTAGGCCTTTCTTTCTACGTGAACCTCAGGCCCTTCATGTACCTTGGCCTATGTATATCTTGACTAAATCTCCTAATCTCCTGTGTTTCCCAGTGTAGTGTGGGGATTCTTAAATAAAATAAAGCAAGCAGACCTCCAGCATTTGTCTGTCCCTCTGCCCTGTCCCAACCTTTAATCTCCCCCAGAAATGAATGAAACCTCCCTCCAGCCAGGGCCCTGCTGCTGAGGCCTGACCTGGCCCCTCATGCCTGAGTCAGGAGATGCTTCCCGGAGCTGTTCTGCAGCCTTGTCACTGAGAACACGGGGCCCCACAGCCTTGTCGTCTGAAATGGTATGGATTGAGATTGTTGGGGAGAGAAAATACAAGCCTGCGTCCTCTGGCTACGCCATCTGATGTGCTGCCAGACCTCTGTCCAGGGAAGAAGGACGAATCACAGTTTCGTTTTCTGAGCCCTCCCAGAGCTTGTCTTTACAGATGAGCAGGAAGCGCGGTGGTGTTTTCGTTTGGGTGCACCCGGTCCTGACCTGCTACCTACCAACACAGCGGACACTGGGACACATCTCCCCGAGGAGGCTCAGGCCTGGACACCTTTGCATGGTGTTACTTAGCCTCGGAGAGACTCGAGCTGCACATGCAGTATTTTCATCTTGGGACCTTGCACACAGTGCCACCAGGAGTAGTTTTTGTCCTCACCACAATGAGAAGTTTTATAATAAACAGTGAAATAGACTTCCTTTCTCAGACCAGGGGCAAGAGAGAGCCCTGTACCCCTCGAGAAGCCCTTTGCTGCCAGGATGGCCCATGTGGGGGAGGGAGGGGGCCTCTCCCTTCCCTGCCCATGAAACCAGCTTCTGTCCCACACAGAGATGCAGAAAGCCCCCGGAGACGGTGCCGCTACTGAGAATGTTTACGTCTGCTCTCTAAACCTGCCTTGGGTTAGTGTTCAATAGTGTTCAATTCTGCAAATGGAGGAGAAAAATGTCCAATTCTGAAGAAGAATGTAAATCAAATTCTAAAAAGAATTCAAACCCCACTGTTCTTTTGTTGTCAGCTTTATTATGCCACAGAGCTGCGAGATATTTTTTTATTTCTTTTGGGATTTTGCTTTTGATTGTCTTTAGAAAAGAAACTGTTGAGTTCTCTGGGACTGCTCCCTTGGTTAGGGGGATGCAAAAAGGAGAGGTCTCAGCAGCCCGTGGGCAGGAGCACAGGCCCCTCCCTATGAGATGAAGGATGGGTCGACTGGGGTAACTACCCTCCCTGCCTGTCGGGTCTGGTCTTCAAGAGGTTGAGTAACACTTTGAGAGTTGTGGAGCACTAGACAAATAAAAGTCTTTGTTGATTTTGTAGGAATCAATTTTCTCCTCTGCTGGCCTTTATCTCCTAGGTCGGTGTTGTTAGCCTTCTGCAGACTGCAGTCTGATTTTCAATTGTGACTTGGACATTGCAAAGTTCTGAGTGGGGAAATTTCTCCCTGCCCCACACCCCTGCCTGGTGACCCACACAATAAAATCCTGGCACGTACTCAGTCATTTTGGGGTGACATCTGCGCTAGGTGATGCCACTTGAGTGCAGTCCTCCTACTTTCATATGGGATGTGTGTTCGTGCTTCTGCTCAAACCATGAATTGATCAGTTTCACCTTTGTTTTAGAATAAACAATTGATTTTTTTTTCCAAATGGGTGAAATTATCAAACTATGACTTTTTTCTTTTTACTTTTATTTTCTTATTTACTTTTTTTTTAAGAGGTGGGGTCTCACCATGTTGGCCAGGCTGGTCTCCAACTTTTGGGCTCAAGTGCTCCTTCCCTAAGACTCTGGAATCGCTGGGATTACAGGCGAGCCTCCACTATGCCCTAGGACTATTTTTTCTTAACTTTCAATTTAATGTAGCTATTTACTTAGCTATATTCTGTGTGTGGTTTGTTTGTTTCTTTTTTTTTTTTAGTGCTGATGTCTCATTTCAAATACCATCCTCCAAAGTGCCCATGAGGCCATATGTCCAACTCATTGTTATGCCAATAAGGTTTTATTTAATTTTATTTAAGGGTGATTGTGTCTGTGAACTACGAATGTACTGCTGCTTCCTACCTGTGAGACGCACAGAGTATGTTCTATGGGTGAGCAAGCATTATTTCCTGAATTTCTCAGATGCCTGTAGTAAATATTGTTCCTGCCGCTCTATCATTTGCCAGCTCTTTGAAGACGGGAGACGTGTGTGTCTGTGCTTGGGGATGTTTCTGACATGCTGCGACAGTTGTCACACTGGAGCAAGAAAAAATAAAGCATTGATCTTTGAAGTAGCATGGGCTCTGTGATGGGAACAGACGGGAGGAACACAGGTGACCAGAGGAAGCTCCTTCGTGGGGTTGTGTCTGGCCCCATCTCAGGTGTTAAGGATGAGGGTCTACAGCTGTGATAGAAACTCCCTCTTCCCCAGATGGAAGCAGATCTCAGGGTTTGCTCGAGTTGCCGGGCTAGGGCAGGAGCTGCCAGCGTGGCTTACCGTGGCCAGGGGGGTGTCAGCTTTGTCTATATGGGAGTGTGAGTGTGGCAGGCTGCAGGCAGTGCCTTGGGACATGCCTCTTCTCTCACACATGTCCCTTTTCACAGGGTCAGCCCTGAGGGTGACTTGACAGGGTCAGCCCTGAGGGTGACTTGAGTCCGCATTCCCTAAAGGCCACGAACTTAAGTGGAGAATGTAACTTTCTGGAGGGGGTGGGGTAGGGTGGAGGGGAGTTCTCAGACCCCTTTGAGAAGCCAGGGACAACTCTCTCTTATTATTTTTTTTTTAGGGGACAGTGTCACTTTGTCACCCTCAGTAGAGTACCGTGGCGTTACAGCTTGCAGCAACCTCCAGCTCTTGGGTTTAGGCGATTCTCTTGCCTCAACCTCCCGAGTAGCTGGGACTACAGGAGCCCGCCACAACGCCCGGCTTTTTTTTTGTTGCAGTTTGGCTGGGGCTGGGTTCGAACCCACCACCCTCCGTATATGGGGCCGGTGCCCTACTCACTGAGCCACAGGAGCCGCCCAGGAAGAACTCTTGACTCTTCCCACAATTTTGAAGGTCAGAGAGCCTCCTTCCTGCATGACCACTGAAGCCCTTAGCAAGGGTGCAGAGTTAGAATTGAGGTCAGGCCTGACAACTAGCCAGTATCGAGGGTGCCAGGAGGTGGGAGGGGGATGGTGAGGATCGGGGTAAACTTCCTGCTTTGTAATCTTAACCGACGGCCAACTCCGCACTGTTCACAATTCCCTTGTGGCTTACAGCTGCTTCCCTGCCTCAGTCACGTGTAGCATGTTTTTCCTCCTTTCCCTGCCCTGTGAAATCAGCAAACGCATCTGCAGTGCTTCCTGTGGACAGAGCCTCATGTGGGTGCTTGGAGTTGGGGCAGAGTAAAGGGTAAGGTGTGATCCCCACCGTGGCAGACCTTACTACCAACTAGAATACAGGGGGAGACATGGACTCCTTAAGATGATTAAAGCTTCACCCTCAGTGATGGTAGTGAAGGCTGCCATGGAAGCAAGACCGTAGCTTCATGCTTGTTAGACTGAGTTCCCTGGGATTGTGGCCTTGCCTGGCTTTTTCACTGCTCTGTCCCCTGCCAGTGGGGTGTGGGGCCAGCCCCACCCCAGCTCTCTAGGGCACATGGTGTGCATTCCTTCCCAGCTTCATGTTACTGAGACTTTGTTGGCTGTGAGAAATCAGCTTCAGCGGGAATGTTTACACCACAGGAATAGGCAAAAGCACTGCAAATCAGGGTTTTTGCTTTTGCAAGAGGTGGCTGACCTCATCACCGTGCTGGGCTTGTGCTCAGTGTCAGTAGAGGTTTGCGGGGAGGAAGAGATGATAGCTCATCTTCAATTTGAGGGTAGGGGGCAGACTTCATGCTGCCTCCTTGTGGCAGAAGCCTCCTTCATCACTCAGGAGCCCTCTCCCGAGCATCTACGTTGGAATCCCAGCCCTGGAAAGCCTGTGAGAGGAAGGTGTCCCTGTCCTGGGCCGAGGTCTCCTGCTGTCTGAGTTCCCATGCTTTCTAGTCAATCTACCACCTTCCCTACCAGAGACCCCTGCTCCTACCCACAGGAGTGGACTTGATGCGACGTCTCAGAGAAGACAGAATACGCCCAATGTTGTATCAGCGAGAATAAACTGCTGGCAGTGAATGGGGGTGGGTTATAACTGCTTTTGGGGGAATAGAGCCCAAGGATAAAGGGTGCAATTTGGGAGGACAGAGCTTGGTTTGCCGCCACAGGGTTTTGTAGAGATGCCCTTGTGGTAAGCTGCACCTAAGAGCCATTGTAAGAAATTTGACCTTAAGCATTGGGTAATGGGGACTCATCAAGAATCTTTGGATGGGGGAGAAAGCATGATTGGAGCCTGGCTCTGGGAAAAGTCATCTGGCATAAGTGTATGAGACCAAGTGGAGAAGGAAGACAGAGGAGGCAAGGAGAGGTCACAGTTTGGTGTCATAGTGAAACTATCCAGAAGAGGGGTGACGAAAGGTGAGGGAGACTGGAACAGAGTGGGTGAGCCCAGGCTGCTGAGAGTATAGAAGTGGAAGCAATGGAGGCCTGGGGGTGCAGGGCTTTTGGTCATGTTGAGAAAGGGAGAGACCTGGCTGAGAGGTCACGCTCAGGTGGCAGCAGAGAAGACCCTCGTGTCCAAGTACATGAGTCTCCCTCTAGTTGTCCTCCTCCCTGGGCATGCACTACACTTGGGGAGCCCTCTTGGTTCCTATCCTCTGCCTCCCCCATTATGGCTAGCTTCTCTGGTTCCCTGCCAGCCTCAGCTCACTTACCACCTAAGTATAGCTGCTGGGCAAGGTCTGCTGCTGGGTTCCTGTCCCTCCACACCCCTCAGCACTGATCTCCCTTCCTCTGGGAAGACGATTCTCTGATATGGGACTGGAGAACCCCAACTCCTCCCAAACTCCAGGCTTAAGTGTCCAGTGGCCTACGGGAGCTCTCCCAGATGTGCCCCACCTCTTGCTGCTGGAGATCTGCTGCGTTATTCAGCTGCTCGGAGCCTTCAAAGCTTCCTCATTGCTTGTCGAATTTAAGAAAAGTCTCTGTACATATGGCAGTGCCTGACTTACTTGATTTAGCCTCGAACGTGAGGGAATAGAACAGGTGGTGCTGTGTTCTTTCTGGAACTTTGTTTACATTGGAGTGCCTTCCTCACCCTCTCTCCTCCTTTCCACCTCCTCTCCCTGCCCTTCTAAGTCCTATCCTTTTTTTTTGAGACAGGGTCTTCCTCTGGCTCTGTCACTCCAGCTAGAGTGCAGCGGTGTCATCATCACTCACAGCAGCCTTAAACTCCTGGGCTCAAGGGATCCTCCTGCTTCAGCTTCCCAAGTAGCGGGGAGTAAAGGTGGTTACCATTGCAGTCAGCTAACTTTTTGTAGTGACAGGGTCTTGCTCTTGCTCAGGATGGTCTCAAACTCCTGGCCTCAAGCAGTCCTCTCGCCTCAACCTCCAAAAGTGCTAGGGTTCCAGGTGTGAGTTACCTCGCTGGCCTTTCAAAGTCCTATCTTTAAGGCCACCCCGAAGATGGCATCTACTACTCTATTTTGGAGCTCCCCGTTCTCACATCAGATTTGCTCTTTCTCTCCTCTGCTGTGGCTGACCTGACTTTGCATTTTGGCTGCTTTCTGCCCAGCATGTGTTCCTAGAGAGGACACAGTGTATTTTGCTTTTGTTTTCTCCATGGCCCTCCAGCCTACTATCTTCCCCATTATGCATAAGAACAATAATCATTGTTCATTGTATTTCCCAAATTTCTGAAGTCCTGTTGGGTTTGAAACTCCTGTGGGACATCAGAGTGGAGGCCCTCAGGAAGAAATACAGGGTTGGCTCTCAGGAAAAAGGCTGGGCCTGGAGGGAAAGACTTGGCGGTTATCTCAAGGAGTGTAATGGCTAATGCCTTGGGCCCAGATGAGAGTTGTCCCTCCAAAGAAAAACACTCTTACAGAAGGCTTATATGTAACAGTGAAGAGAGATGGGAACCAGGAGAGGCTGGAGGGGAGAGAATTAGGAAGAGAGTCGAGGTGAGGCTTCGACACAGGGCAGGGAGTCATCAGCTCTACCCCTTAGGTGTAGAGTCAAAGCAACCCAAGTCATCTGTGAGATCCCCAGATTGTCTCTCCTTGCTCTTGTCTTCTTTGTGTCTGGTTTGTTTTCCCCTCCCCCATCCTCCCTTGTCTTTTCAGATTACCTTTTAAACCCCACCTTTACCAAGTTCAGCTCCTCCCTCCTCCCCAATATGGTGCCATTCCTAATACATTCAGCATAATATTCCAAAGCTACCTAAAGGCGCTAATTGGGCAAGTACTCAGAAATGCACACCCCAGGCTTATTCCTTAAAGTAAAAAGCTGGAAAAGAAATGATATCTATCAAGAAGTTAAATGATCTGAAGAACATCCAGGTCTTCATGGGCAGGGCATTTTATTAAGGGCCCCCATACTCAAAATCTGGACTCCTGAATACATTTATCAAACTGAATAATACTTGCAAGCTTTCCTGTATCTCTAGCCTTGCTTCCTAAAGGTAACTTGACTTTGGGAAACACATGAGCTCTCTTTCGTGAAGGCAGGGTATGAGATACCACTTTAGAATTCCAGGTTCCTGTTAACATCATTTCTTGAAGAGGCTCTTTTTCACTTGTGTTCTTATTTATCACCAATGCTGGTCATGATATTTCACTTTCCATAGTAAATCAGACCTCTGGCCACAGCCACCAGCACTATTGCTAAGAGGACACAAGAACCACCTTAGCAGGGACAGCTAAATAAGTCAATATCAAAACAGCAAGATTTAAGTCTTCAACCTAAGGCGGTTGAAGCTTAGGCATTGTCTTGGAGTCCTCATGTGTTTTTGATGTTGTCAAGGACTCTCAATGTCGAAAGGAAATGGAACTGAAACCTCATGAAGCCTAGAGTTACAGACAGACAATGTGACATCTGGATTCTCCATTATTGTCACACTGGCCCTTATGTGCCTGCCTTTAAGGAAAGATGTGGTTTACAAAGAACACATGGAGAGTAGTTCTGGGGGTGTGTGTTCTCATCAGTGAAGTAGTCTTCACTGCCCACTGAAGAGTGAAAATATTCTCTTGGGGGAAGTTTTTAGCCTGGATTGACAGGTGACAAATATGTATCTCAAGATTCATATTTGGAGCCTATGCGATGTACTTGTGAAGGATGGCAGAATGTCCTCTCCCCTGCTCAGATGTCTGTATCAAGGTGGGAATAAAGTCATGTACTAATTTTAATGTAAATAGTTATGGATCACCATAACACTTTCCGCCTAGCTCTGGGCTTTGCAGGGTTCTGGCAGGTACTTCTATACATACTTTTAGTACTCAGAGTATTTGACAACAAATACTTTGAGCACTTTGGCCGAGTGCTCAAGGCCAAAGCCCAAGCTTCAACTGCTTTGATCCAAGACTAAAAGAACATTAGAGGATCCACAGAGAACACAAACTAATAAGAAACAACAAATAACCCCATTTCTATGTGGGCAAGAGACTTGAACAGAAACTTGTCTGAAGAAGATGTGTGGTCTACAAACACATACAAAATGCTCATCATCTTTAATCATCAGAGAAATGGACATCAAAACTGCTTTGAAATATCATCTTACTCCAGTAAGATTAACCCACATCACAAAATCCCAAAACTACAGATGTTAGATGTGAAGAGAAGGGAACACTTCTACACTGCTGGTGGGAATGCAAGTTAATACAACCTTTGGAAAGAAGTTTGGAGAATACTCAAGGAAAAGTGGACTTACCGTTTGATCCTGCAATTCGTCTATTAGGTATATACCCAGATAATCAAAAATCATTTTACAACAAAGACATTTGTACCAGAATGTTTATTGCAGTCTAATTCATAATTTCCAAGTCATGGAAGCAGCCCAAATGCCTATTGACCCATGAATGGATTAACAAATTGTGGTATATGTACACCATGGAATACTATGCAGCCATAAAAAGATGGCGACAGGTGGTGCCTGTGGCTCAAGGAGTAGGGTGCTGGCCCCATATGCCAGAGGCGACAGATTCATACCCAGCCCAGGCCAAAAACTGCAAAAAAAGAAAAAAAAAAAGATGGAGACTTCACATCTTTTATGTTTACCTGAGTGGAGCTGGAACATAGTATTCTTAGTAAAATATCTCAAGAATGGGAAAAAAGTATCCAATGTACTCAATACTACTATGAAATCAGTACATAATCACCGACATATTCATACAAATGATAAAACATAACTATGGTCTACAAAGCAGAAGGGAAGAGGAAGGAGAGGGGAGAAGGGAGGCTGGGAGGAAGGAGGATATTTGGGGGGAACCTCACCTAATATGCATAATGCAATGATACATTTCAAAACTATTAAAAATAGAGAATAAATGTCTCACCACAACAAATAAGTAAGTGAGGAGATGGTTATGTTAATCAGTGAGATGTAAGCATTCCACATTGCATATCAAATCAGCACATTGTACCCTATCAATGCATTCATGTACACAGTTATGATTTAATAAAGGATAAAAAAAAAGAATAACCTGGTAACCGGTAATACCCAAGTGCTGGGATCTTCCATTGGTTCTTGGTTATTCTCTAGCATTTTCGGTGATCTACCCAGGGTTCCATGGATGTCTGAAACCCTAGAGAGATTTCAGGGTGTGGGGGCCTTAGGGAAAATTGTCGTACATGACCCTTCTCCCGTTTCTCCTCAAGCTCAAGATATGAGTGGAATCTGGATAAATTACACATTAAGAAGTTATAATTAATGGGACCGAGAGACAATTACACTCGAAACAGCAGCTAGAAAAGAATGTTCTAAGTGGAAATAGCCTACTATTTATCACAGTAGTAAAACTTCCTTCACATGCACTGGAACATGAGTTTCTAAGCCTTCTGGTGTTCCAAAGAGCACGGGTTGCCAAGAGCACTCATTCAGCAGATGCTCTTAGATTCTTACTGCCATGCTTCACCTGATCCAGCTCCCTAGTTGAAAGAGATTATTTTGCCTAATTTTGATTTAGATCAAAATCTTTGTTTATTGATGCTATCTTGAATTTGTACCTTGGCCACTGTAACTCTTTTGTTTCTAAGATCAACAAGTTTCTAAACAAGCCTACAATTACCTTAGAGGGAATTCTAATGCAAGGATAATTTTTTGGTCGATATAATGAAGTAATTTATTTGTTCTGGTCCTTTTAAACCATTGAGCATATCTCAGAGGGTCAGCGTGTCCAGAGGCCTAGATGCTAGTCTGGGAGGTCACTCAACTGGTTGGGCAATCTTGGGTGATTTGGGGATTATCACTTATTTAATCTCTCTGGTCCACAGTTTGCTTAGCTGCAAAATGAAAGGGTCAGGACAGATGATGTGTAATAGCTCCAGTAGTTCTAGACTGTTTCATAAAAACAGGCTCTGTCCAGTCTCTTAAGTCTGTAATTGAAATGTGATTACACACTTTCCATATGAAATTAGAAGGAAATCTCACAGGCCTTTCAGCCTACCTACCATAAAGAACCATTCATTATCATTTTGCTTATTTCTTTCTTCCCACTCCCTAAATAACTACTTGACAAATAACATAAAAATCCAGGAACTTGGCATAGGAGAATGATGGGTGTATTTCACATCCTTTTCTTGAATATGTTTGCAATGACTACATTTTTGTGCAGTTGTGATTAACTAATTCATTGCCTTTATGTCTCTCTAAACTCTAGGTGAGGACTGCTGGTCTCTGGTCAACCCCAAGCCCTTTAGCACAATGGCTGAAAACAAAACAGATCATGTTGAACACCTGCTGTGTGGGGAATGCGACACCCTTATTTTCATATAGCCCATTACTATAGGAAGACATGATTTGGTTTTCCCACGTCAGTTTTTATTGCAGAGTCTCTACATCTAAAATTAAAAAAAAAAAAGATTTTATTTTATTTTTTTAAGTTTATTTCTTTTATTTATTTATTTATTTTTGCATTTAGCATGTATTTTATTATTCTTCATTACATTATTTCCCCTCACCCCCCAGTGGTAAGACAGAATCTATTCA
>CAUYON010093997.1:0-21188 GCA_963573935.1 Arctocebus calabarensis | reverse complement strand
TTGCTGTGAACTGGGAGAGCTGTGAGTACTCTACTGAAGGCAACAAAGTAAAACTCTATCTCAGAGAGAGGGAAGGAGCAAGGGGGGTGGGGTCTTGGTGTATGCCACAACTTTTGGGGGCAAAACACGATTGTAAGAGGGTCTTTACCTAAGAAATGCCCTAAGTGTAACCTGGTTTCTTATACCCCCCGATGAATCCTCAACAATAAATTTAATAAAAAAAAAAAAAAAAGAATATGATAAAACATCATTTTGCCACAATCTCTATCAACATGTTATATTCTTATTCCTATAGGCTTTCAAATAGCCCTAGTAATGTAACATATCTACATTAGCATAAAATCAGAAAATCTGAGTTTACTCATTAGGAAGGAAATTAAGCTTGATTCAAACAACTATTACTGGCCAGGCACGGTGGCTCAAGTTTATAATCCCAGCACTCTGGGAGGCTGAAGTGGGAGGATCACCTGAGCTCATGATTTTGAGACCAGTCTGAGTTAGAGCAAGACCCAATCTCTAAAAATAGTGAGGTGCTGTGACAGGTGCCTGTAGTTCCAGCTATTTCGGCGGCTGAGGCAAGAGAATCACTTGAGTCCAAGAGTGTAATGTTGCTGTGACCTGTGACACCATGATGACAAAGTGAGAGACTCTGTCTCAAAACAAACAAAAACCCCAACTATTATCTAAATATCATCGAGAGACACATGGGTAAAGAAAACATGGCATACACATATTATTTGGTTATGAAAAAGAAAATTCTGTTTTATGTGACACCATGGATGAAGTCTGATGACATTATGCTGAGCGGAAATAAGCTAGTCACAGAGGACAAATACTACCTGAGTCTTAGGAGATATCTAAAGTAGTCAAACGCAAAACAGAAAGCAGGATGATGGTTGCCAGGGGGCTGGAAGGAGAAGGAAATGGGGAACTGTTGTTCAATGGGTATAGAGTTTCAGTCATACAAGATAAGAAAGTTCCAGCTGTGCTTATGTTAATACTGTGCTGTACACAGATCTCATGTTATATGCTTTTTAGCCACCCCTCCCCAAAAAAACCCTCCAAAAGAACCTTTAGTCTTTATCTTGCAAAGGGACCTTAAAGTCTTTTATCTTGCAAAGGGAAGAAGCTTCACAAGGAGAAGATACAATCTGTCGGATCTTTAATTTATATTCTAGTGTGACACAGCAAACTATATTACTCTAAAATATTTATTTATAAATCCTATGAACTACTAGGTTTGGTTATCTGACCAGTTTGTCTAAATTTGCATAATAATACATTCACTTTTTCATTATGCTAAAAAACACTCCATGCTTCCTAACATCAGAGTAAAGAAAATAATGGCTCTGATGTTAAACTGATTTTATTGAAGAGTTTATTTGTGATTGGGTGTAGTGACTCATGCCTGTAATTACATGCCTATAATTCTAGTACTCTAGGAGGCTGAAGCAGCTGAATAGCTTGAGCTCAGGATTTTGAGCTTGCCATGAGCTATGATCATACCACTGCACTCTAGCCAGGACTACAAAGTGAGACTCTGTCTCTCAAAACAACAAAAACAGAGCTTATTTCTTAAAAATACAAAACCCTAAGTCAAAGGCTTATGTTAGGTTCAAAGTTTACAGAACATGTTTTAAGTAATGGCATAATGTCATAAAATATACCTAGGGTATGAAATAATGTTTATAAACTATACATATTAATTTCTTAAACTCTAAATGAACTCATTTGGTTTCTTTTTTTCTTTTTATTTTTTTTGTCCTCTTAACCTGTGTTACTTGGGGTTAACATCTCATGGCAAAAATAAAGAACATCTCCTGGACTCTTTGCAGATAATAAGTTTGTATGAGTCAAAAGTATATCTAGTAGATTCTTGACAATAACGTGTTGATGAGGATGTGAAGAAACTGGAATCCTCACAGCATTACTGGTGGAAAGGTAAATGGTGTAGTCACTTTGGATAAGATTTTGGCAGCTCTTCAACTTATTCATTATCCCAAACATACCACTGACTAGATAAGAAATACAAAGTATAGTATAACCATACTACAGAATGTTATTTGGAAATAAAAAGTAAAGAAGTATTGATGCATGCTGTAACATGGATGAACCTTAAAAATATTATGCTAACTGATAGAAGCCAGTCACAAACCATTTATATAAAATATCCAGAATACACAATCTACAGAGACAGACAGCAAAACAGTGCTTGCCCAAGGTTGGGAGGCAGGGAGAATGAAGAGTAGCAGATAACAAACAAGTATGGAGTTTCTTTCCAGGGTGATGAAAATATTCTAAACATAGATTGTGGTGATAGCTGACCAACTGTGAACATTCTAAAATACATTAAATTGTATTCTTAAATGGGTGAATTTTATAATATATGAATTACATCTCAATAAAGACTAAAAAAAAATCTGGTAGCTTTGTGAATCCAAACATAATACAAAGCCTTGTTTCTTTCACACTAGTGTCTAATAATGATTGCTCATTCCAGTGACAGAGTAGCATCATAATTTACAGAAAATACTCCAGTAAAAATTTGAAAATTAACAAGTTAAAACAGCTCTGAATTACATGAAATAAGCCTTAAATCTGAATTTTAATTCTGCTTCTATTTCAGAATTGTAGCCATTCTCTTCTAATTAAAACTTTAACACAGACACATTTTTAAAAGGACCTAAGTATAAATTTATGTACCCATGGTGCCATTTGGAAGGGTGGGCCTTTAAATCTGAACTTCACTTGCTTTAAAAATTGTTAATAGCAGTAACCACACTGGATGTGGTGGCTCACACCTGTAATACCAACACTTTGGGAGGCTGAGACTGAAAAATTGCTTACAGCCAGGAGTTTTAAGACCAACCTGGGAAACATGGCAAGACACCACCACTACAAAAACTTCTTAAAGTTCACCAGGCATGGTGGTGTAAGCCTGTAGTTCCAGCTACTTGGGAGGCTAAGATGGGAGAATTGCTTGAATCCAAGAGTTTAAGGTTATAGTAAGCTGTGATAATGCCATTGTATTTCAGCCTGGGTAACAAAGACCCTGCCTTAAACACAAAAAACTGCCATAACAAGGAGCTAAAGAGATTTATAATACCCATTATATAAACAATGTTAACCTAAAAGTATAAATTATACCTTTTGATTTCTTGTCCTTTTTGCTTAGGAGATTCACCTCCATTCAGGATTTGTTCCAAATTCTTTGTTTCTACCGATCCATTTGGTTCTGAATTAGATAGTCCAAGTAATGATCTTACCCGCTGAGATCGTACATCCAATATTGTATCTGTGTAACCTACTTCCTGAAGATACCTATAAAAGAAAATTAAAAATATTAAATTTCACATACTGTTCCATTAAACATCTGTTAGACTCAAAAATCACATCAAGGATTTTTTAAAAACCTACAATCCTATAAAATATACCATTTCTTTGTCTAAGTTATCTTCCTTCTCTATAGACTAATCCCAGTTCTCAAACTCCTGGTCTCAAATGATCCTCCCACCTTGGCCTCCCAAAATGTTGCTGGGATTATAGGCTTGAGCCACTGTGCATCCCAGCTCAGACTAGTTCCATTCCATTTATAACAATGCTAATTACAAATCATAATTTAAATAAAAAAGCATAAAGTATGGCTAACATTGATTAAGAGCTAATTATCTCAAAACCTAGAAAGTCCTAGGTGCCTTAAAAAGCTCTTAGGAGTGGATTATATATGTGTGTGTCTACATTTTTTAATGTCTAATGAGCCAAACTGAACCTTAGAATAATCATATTCTAAGTTTAGACATAGTTCATTCATCAGAGATTAATGAATAGGCTAATTCTCCTCCTAGAATCTAAGATCCTATAGCACTTCTCTAGTCTTGAGATTTTCAAACTTTCTGTATATCTAAACCAGAGAACTTAACCTAGGATCCATAATGAGAATAGAAAAGAAGAAAGAGACCAGATCACGATACACAGAAAATGAGTTGTAAAAGGTTCTGTGTAAAGTATGTAAGAGGCTAATGAAGGATGTTAAAAAGCAGCCTTAAATACTGCTAGCTGGAACAGATGGTATTTAGATGAAAGCTAAAAGGAGGGAGGCTGGTTAAGTCACTAACACAGCAAGAAGCAGAAATAGAGGACTAAATATGAGAAATATAAGATACAGTTATTTCTGACTTAATGCTCAAATAAATGTGGCAGTAGAATAAAAGACAAAAATTTTAGACAAGTTTCTAGCTTCGATGGCTAGATGATGGTTCCACTCAATGAAATGGGGAAAGAAGAGTCAGAATTAAGTTTATAAGACACCACCATGTGGTGTCTGAAAAAAGATCAAGTGACAATGTTTACTATGCCCATCAATAAAAACAACTCAAAAGCTCAGAAGATACACAGCTAGGAATATAGATGTGAGCCATTAATCTTGGTGGTATTTGAAGCCATGAATTTAAATAAAATCATTCCAATTTTAAGCATAGAAAAGAGAAAACCTGGTGACACAAACATTTAAAGAGCTAGAATACATAAGAGAAATTCCTAAGAAAATAAAAATAAAATACTTAAGAAATTAATAGACAAAATCATAGGAGGGAGTGATAAAATGGGAGTAAACATAAAAGTTTCCAGAAGGAATAGACAATGTCAAATATTTTAAGAGATTAAATATGAACAAAAAAATGTTTAACTATGTTTGTGATAGCACCTTCAGAGGAAAATCAAACTGAAAAAAAGACTGGATGGCTGAAATATGAACCAGAATGAAGCGCAGAGAGAGAAATATCCTTAAGAAGTTTGGCTATAAAGTCAAAGAAACAGAGAAAAGTGAGAAAAGACAATATAAATCTAAGCAACGGGATTAGACATTTATGAGAGAAACATTGTGCAAATAATTTCTTTCTTGACATTTGTCGTCACTCTTCTAAAAAACGCAATCCTCTTTTTGGAGAACAGTTCCTACCACACTCTAACCATCTGGTCTGAATGAACTGCCAAGATCTCATACAACGTAGGCAAAAATGACTTAAGTCATGGGCAGTTATTTGATCATGTCAGTATAATGCTAATTGTTCTCAGAAATTGTTCTCACTTAAAATAGGGAGTACTTTGCCCATATGGAAAAAAGTTTTCTTTTTTTTGGTTTTTTTGAGACAGAATCTCACTATATTGCCCTCAATAGAGCACTGTGACATCACAGCTCAAAGCAACCTCAAACTCTTGAGCTTAAGCGATTCTCTTGCCTCAGCCTCCCAGGTAGCTGAGAGTACAGGCGCCCGCCACAACCCCCACCTATTGTTTTGTTGCAGTAGTAGTCATTGTTGTTTAGCTGGATCAGGCCAAGTTCAAACCCACCAGCTTCTATGTGTATGGCTGGCTTGCACTCTGGAATGGGTGCTGAGCCAAAAAAGTGATTTTCAATAGAAAAATATAACACTGATAGAGGAATAGAAAATCAGAAAATGAGAATGTATCCTGGGTGTTTGTAGGCTCGAGTGGTCCTCCAAACTATCCTCACTCCTAACTTCCTGACACTTGGTTAATCTGCATTTCTTTCAAGTCTGGTAATTAGCCCAGCATTTTCTTTTTTTTTTGTTTTTGTAGAGACAGAGTCTCACTTTATCACCCTTGGTAGAGTGCCGTGGCATCACACTGCTCACAGCAACCTCCAGCTCTTGGGCTCAAGCGATTCTCTTGCCTCAGCCTCCCAAGTAGCTGGGACTACAGGCGCCCGCCACAGCGCCCAGCTATTTTTTTGTTTTGCAGTTTGGCCGAGGCCGGGCTTGAACCCACCACCTTCAGTATATGGGGCCGGCGCCCTACTCGCTGAGCCACAGGAGCCGCCCAGTCTTCTCTATTTCTGAAAACTTTCCAACCTGCAGTACTATGCCCAGGTAACACTACTTCCAGAAGAAGGGGTGGTGATAGAGCCCAACAAATCCTGATCCTCATCTTTCTAGGAAAGAAAAGGACAGAGAGGATAGCCCTGGCCCTCAGCTACTACCCTGTTGGAAGACAAAGACTGAAGTCAAACAAACTCACAGAACCCCAGCATCTCTAAGCTGAATTGGGGAAAAAGTTGACTCTGATATGCAGGAAAGGTAATGGGAAAGTAAGGAAGAAGTCAAACAAGTAACAGTGGGGACAAGGGAAAGTCAGGCTGTCCCTAGCTTGCTGAATTTTAACTAGGAGAGCTTGACAGACTTCGCAGGCTACTGGGCAATTGTGACTTCTGCCAACCTTAGGTTGGGACAATAAGAGTGAAGTCTCCTCTCAGGTACCCTGGATAATTGGTGCCAGATCTGAGTGCAAGAAGTGGGTCAGGAAGGTGTCAAAGGGTTGGAACAGGCAAGGTTGAGAGAGGCTTAGGAGCTGGAATGGTGCACCTGGAGGGGAAGGAAGGCTAAGGGGGGAAAGTGGAACAGCATTAGGAATACTCAAGTGGTTCACTGCAAGGGTCAAAGAATGGCGAAGAGAAGTTGTGAAGATTACCAAGAAAGATGGAGTTTTATGGTAGGTATGCTGTCTTGTCCCTTAAATCTTTCTTTTTGAAATCTGTTGCTTGAAAGTTAACTGCAACAGGCAAACCTGTGGTGAGAAGGCCAATGGGACTCAGCCTCAAAGGAAACTACAATGCTCCTCTTTATAGTTTTCAGCTTCATACAGGGAAAACAGTTCAGGTTTTGGAATCCTGGATCAATCTTCTCTGTGTATGAGACTTTGGGAAAGTTTGTTCCTTTCCCTAAGTATTATTTCTCAGTTTTTTTTTTTTCAGTTTTGGGCTGGGGCTGGGTTTGAACCTGACACCTCCAGCATATGGGGCCAGTGCCCTACTCCTTTGAGCCACAGGCACCGCTCATCAATTTTTTTCTTTTAAAAACTGAAATATAATTCACATACCAAAATAATCATCCCTTTAAAATGTACAATTCCAGCTGTGGCTCAACGGGCTAAGGCGCCAGCCACGTACACCTGAGCTGGCAGGTTCGAATCCAGCCCCGCCACCCAAACAACAATGACGGCTGCAACCAAAAAAAAAAAAAAAAAATGGCTGGGCATTGTAACGGGCGCCTGTAGTCCCAGCTACTTGGGAGGCAGAGGCAGGAGATTCACTTGAGCCCAGGAATTGGAGGTTACTGTGAGCTGTGATGCCACAGCACTCTATCCAGGGTGACGGCTTGAGGCTCTGTCTCAAAAAAAATTTTACAATTCCAACGTGATTTTTAATATTTTCACAAAATTGTGCAACCATCACTATTATCTAATTCCAGAATATTTTCATCACCCCACAAGAAATTTACATCTCTCAGCAGTCAATTCCCATTCCCTCCAACCCCCAGCCTCTAGTGACCACTAATCTACTCTCTGCCTCTGTAGATTTGCCTACTTGGGGCATTTCACATAAATGGAATCATATAATATGTGGCCCTCTGTGCCTGGCTTCTTTTACTAGCATAATAGTGTTCTAGGTTCATCCATGTTGTAGCATGAGCCAGCACTCCTTTTTTTTTTTTCTTGGGACAGATTCTCATTATGTCACCCTAGGTAGAGTGCTGTGGCATCATAGCTCTCAGCAACCTCAAACTCTTGGGGCTTAAGTAGGTGGGACTACAGGCGCCCACCACAACACCTGGCTATTTTTTTTGTTGTTGCAGTTGTCATTGTTGTTTAGCAGGCCATGCTGGGTTTGAACCCACCAGCCTCAGTGTATGTGGCCAGCACCCTAACCACTGAGCTATGGGCACCGAACCCATTTCTTTCTTTCTTTTTTTTTTTTTTTTGTGAGACAGAGTCTCACTTTGTCACCCTCAGTAGAGTGCCATGTTTTGTATCATAGCTCATATCAAACTCAAACTCCTGGAAACTCAGTAGAGTGCCATGCTCTATACCATAGCTCACATCAAACTCAAACTCCTGGAAACTCAGTAGAGTGCTATGCTGTGTATCATAGCTCACATCAAACTCAAACTCCTGGACTCATGTGATCTTCTTGTCTCACCCGTCCAAGTAGCTGGGACTATAGGTGCCTACCACAACACCAGGCTATTTTTAGAAATGGGGTCTCATGCTTGCTCAGGCTGGTCTCAAACTCCTGAGCTAAAGCAATCCACCTGCCTTGGCCTTCCAGTGCTAGGATTACAGGCATGAACCTCCATGCCCAGCCTCCTTATTATAGCTTTTTTTTTTTTTTTGAGACAGAGTCTCACTATGTTGCCCTCAGTAGAGTGCTGTGGCATCACAGCTCATGGCAACCTCCAGCTCTCGGGCTTAGGCAATTCTCTTGCTTCAGCCTCCGGAGTAGCTGGGGCAACAGGTGCCTGCCACACGTTTGGCTATTTTTTTGTTGCAGTTTGGTTGGGGCTGGGTTCGAACCTGCCACCCTCGGTATATGGGGCCGGTGCCCTACTCACTGAGCCACATTCGTTGCCCTATTATTTCTTTTTGTGGCTGCATAATATTTCATTGTACAGATATACGCATTTGGTTTATGCATTCATCAGTTGATGGACATTTGAATTGTTTCTCCCTAGGGCCTATTATAAATAATATTCTCATGAACGTTCATTCATTAATTCATTTCTATTAACTTCTCAGTGTTGCTGTGGTGCAATGTGGTATTTGACACATAGCAGTTCTTTTGCAAATGTTTATGTTCATTTCTGCTTTAGTCTCCTCAAGAGAAAAGGCAGGAAAAAGATGTTCAGTTTCAAACAACTTCCACAATCAGTACTGAAACCTCCTGGGTAGGGTGTAGTACCTGGGTGTGGAGGGCAGAACTGGCAAAGGGGTGAGGCTCTCTCCTGATGTTTCTACCAACTTCTCATCTGGCTTTGTCTTGAGTGGGCCTTTGACCAATTGGAAGACAAGGTTTTCCCCCATACAGATGAGCTTCTAACCAGCAGCCCAGCTTCAAAAAAAGCGAATCATATCTAGTTCCTTCATCTTGACCTATACCAACCATAGATAGCCTCTCTGAAATTAGGTTTCCTCACATCTGTAAAATAGGGATAATATTCATCTCATAGAGTGTTGGCCAAAGCAAATGGATTGCATTGAGACTTGATAAGTAGAGTGTGAACCTTCACATTCTAGAATTTTGCTTGATCGAGATAAGCCTTCCCTGAGGGTTGAATCTGAAACTGACTTGAAATAGATCTATATTTCTATAGATCCCAAGTAGTGGAAGCTATGTCTTTCCAGAAGTTTAGCTCCTAGGAGGGAGTATTCTTTTCCCTATTGGAGAAAGGAAAGAGAGGAAGCAGAAAAATGGAGTTTCCCCCTGCTCTCTTGGGCGCTCAGCCAGGCAGCCACAGGCAAAATTTTGAAAAGACCTAAATTTGTCCTGAACAGACACTTCCCGGATCCAACTCCCACCAGTCCTAGGCCCCCACTGCCTTAAACACTTAGTTCTCCTTCCTAAGATTCTAAAAGTAAGAAAATAACCCCTTTCCCTCACCACAGAAAAGCTCCTGCCTGGAATAGCCAGCCCTGGGCTAGCTGCAAGGTGGCAAACACTCTAGTTGAATTCATTCGAACACTATAGGAATTGCTTCTTGAGTATCTGTTTATTTAAAAGGAAAGGGGTATTTTGAGCCATGGGCACCCAGGGAACAGGCCGCAAATAAATGCCCCTGATTTGGGCTTGTCCTTCAGGAAGCCTTCCCTTCGTTGATTTCTCTAAACAGCCTGAGTTCGGGTGCTAGTTGATTTTTATAAAAATAACATATAGCTAGTTTTAAAGGACAAGTCCGAACTCACCATCCTGCCTCGGGGCCTGAGCTCCATACCTGGGGAGTAGACAGTCTTCCACTTTCTAACAAGCTGGACTTGAAGTCTGGAGTAAATCGCTTGCTTGACTGACAGGTGTTTCCTAGCTGAGCCCTTGGGGAGATTCTCCAGTTAGGCAGGGGCACCCTTTCCCTAGAAGCCTGGTGGGCTGGACTCCTTTGGCCCAATTCAAAGTGAGGGGGTGGCTCCTGCCAGGTGGGGAAGAGGGCTCTGACTTCCCCCTCCTGGGGTCTGTCTGTCTTTCCATCGCTAGCAATGGCCAGTTCCTGTTCCCTTTCTTTTCCCCTTTAAGCCTCTTGTTCCCTTCTTCTCTCTCTTCACGAACTAATCCAAGCCTTGGTTGCCGTCCCTCTGTCTCTGGCTCCTGCATCTGTCTCAACTCCTGGCCTTCCTCTCTCCTTCTCCTCTCCTCCCCTCCCCTCCCCCGCTCTGTCATTCAGCCCGCTCCTCTCCACGCACAGCCAATGGAGAGACCCGGCCGAAAACGGCGAAGCTCGCTCACACTGGGCTTTTTCGCCCGGTGATTGATGTCCCAGAGTCAACAGCAAGCGAACAGCCGAAGAGGGAAAGGAGAAGTCGGAGAGGGGAAGAATACGAACGCCCCCTCTCTCCTTCCCCTCCCCCTACTTTAGCCTTTCTGCGCACTTAGCCTCCAAGTCTCCGCGCAACCAGGAGCCGCTGTTGCCTCCGCGCCCCTGCTCGCTGCCCCAGGAGCCAAGAACAGCGAGCGCCGCCGCCTGGGCCCCCCCGTGGGGCCGGGGCCAGCATGGAGCACCTGGGTCCACACCACCTCCACCCGGGCCACGCGGAGCCCATCAGCTTTGGCATCGACCAGATCCTCAACAGCCCGGACCAGGGCGGCTGTATGGGGCCCGCCTCGCGCCTCCAGGACGGAGAATACGGCCTGGGCTGTTTGGTCGGAGGCGCCTACACTTATGGTGGCGGGAGCTCCGCGGCCGGGACAGGGGCCGGGAACACCGGAGCCTATGGTGCTGGCGGTACCGGCGGCCCAGGCGGCCCATCTGGCGGTGGCGGCGGCGCCTGCAGCATGGGTGCACTGGCCGGCTCCTACAACGTGAACATGGCCTTGGCGGGCGGCCCTGGCCCTGGTGGCGGCGGCGGCGGCAGCAGCGGTGGCGGAGGATCCCTGAGCGCTGCGGGGGTGATACGGGTGCCAGCGCACAGGCCACTAGCCGGAGCCGTGGCCCACACCCAGCCCCTGGCCACTGGCTTGCCCACCGTGCCCTCTGTGCCTGCGGTGCCGGGCGTCAACAACCTCACTGGCCTCACCTTCCCCTGGATGGAAAGTAATCGCAGATACACAAAGGACAGGTTCACAGGTGAGTACTGACTGTGCACAGTGCCCTGCCTGGCCGAACCCTGGGCTCTGTGTTACCCTCCCCTACCTGGTAGTTCCCTGAAGCCCCTTGAGTGCACCAGCTCACCCAGCTCCTCTTGGTGCTTTCCACAAGTTCAGCTGCCCGCCCAATTCGCCATACTTGAGTTCTCCCAACCTGGACACCTCTGTTTCTCCTGCAGGACCTCTGTTCAGGGAAACTCTCTCTGGTCCCTTCTGGAGATCCCTGGGCCTGGTCAGGCAGAGGGAAGGGGGCTGTAGATTCAGGACTTCCTTCTACCAGCGTGTGGGGCAGAGGAATCTCTGAGAAAGGGGTGCAACTTGAACAAACTGTTTCTTCTTTTGGGTTGCTGTCCTTTGACTGAGAATAAAAAGAACAGGCTCCCCCACCTTTGGTCCCCTACACACACACACTTCACTCTAGTGCCTGCCTTGCTGCCTGGCCTGGCAGGAGTCACAGAGCTGGTGGGCCCTGTTTTCAGACAGCAAGCTTTGCCTGGATTGGTGGCATTACGGGGCAAATCTGCTGGCCTGGGACAGCTAGGTCTTCATATTCATTCTGTCGAGGCTGGGCGTCCTCCTCAGGCTCAGATCTCTTATCTCTGGCCTGAATAATGCACCGGCTGGGCTGGCAATTGATCCGTGGTGGGAGGACTACTCCTGGGACGGTTATGCACTAGGTGGTGGCCGGCTGCTGCCCTGTCTGCTGTCTGCTCCATGCCTTCCTGACTTCCTTTGCTTGCTTGGCTCCCTGTGCTCCAGTTTCCACTCTCAGAAGAGCACTCAGCTCCTGATCTCCCGTGGTCCCCTTCTCCCAGCCCTGCTTCCTGTGCCCCTTTCCATTCTCCAGATCCCAGACTGATCAGGCCATATTTCCAAACCCCTCTGGGAAGCCAGAGTTAGCCAGCCAGTCCTCAGAGAGGGGTGGCAGTAGGCACAGTCTGCTGCAGTCCAAGGCCAGAGCGCTGGGACTCAGTGCCCAACATTAGAAGAGGGGTGCACATAGTCACTGTGGGAGGAGCAGCTGGGAGTTAGACACTGGGGTAGGAAATTCCAAGGCACCCCAGGAAACACTGGCAGGAAATTGCTCCTGAAACCTGTAGCCAAACTCTGGGGCCATGGCAGAAGTGAGGTTAGAGGAAGAACAGCTCTGGGTCTCCAGGAAGCGCCCTCACTCCTAGGGCCCCAGTGCTTCAACTCAAGTCCTCTCTGGATGGGACAGGCAGAGCCTGGTGCCCATCCCACTTCCCCACCTAGACCAGGTCAGTCCTGAAAGGCTCTGTTGGAATGCCTAGCCAGAAGCCCACTCTACTTCTGGGTCTCTGATGAAAGATTCTCAGCATAGGGCCTACCTGGTAGAACCACAGCACGCCATAATCCTGTTCAGGCAATAAAGGGGCTCTGAGGGAATGTATGGCTGTGGCCCTGTGTTGCCCAGTGTACAGTGCTAGTGCCTGTGCTCGTCTATGTGTGTCAGCCTGTTTGGGGGTAAAGAGTCTGTAAGTTTGTGCTTGTTGTATGGTGCGTGTCTATGTGCGCTGTTGTGTGATGGAGGCTCAAGTCAGGACTGAGAGTCAGGGCCTTGAAACACACTAGGAACACGCACTGTTGGGCTGCTTCTCTGAGACTGGAGACCGGGATCAGGGGGTGCTGTGACCATTAGCTTCTCTTAGACGACTACTGGTGGGGGGCTGGAACCAGAGACAGTTGGGCTCTCATGAGGGGGTGACTAGGGAGACCTCCGTGGTAGGAGCCTCGGTCTGAAAGGCGGGAGTGGGCCATTTTTCCGCTGCTGGCTAGCTTGTCACGGAGGGCGGATGAGAGGATCGCGGCCCCGCTTGCTTGCGGGGGTCCAGACGCTGCGCTCGCTAACTCGCGGGGTGTTGGGCCTGGGACACCTCCTGACGCTCTGCCGCTTGCCTCTGCCGTCTGTCTGTCTCCCGCTCCAGTGGCCCTCTCACCCTTCACTGTAACACGCCGTATAGGTCACCCCTATCAGAACCGGACGCCCCCCAAGAAGAAGAAGCCGCGCACATCCTTCACGCGCCTGCAGATCTGCGAGCTGGAGAAGCGCTTCCACCGCCAGAAGTACCTGGCCTCGGCGGAGCGTGCCGCCCTGGCTAAGGCGCTTAAAATGACCGACGCGCAGGTCAAAACCTGGTTCCAGAACCGGCGGACGAAGTGGAGGTGAGCCGGCGGGGCGGGCGGGCCGCGGACCCGGGCTCAAGTAGCTCTGGCTCGCGGCCTCTCTTGGGCCGACTTCGGATGGTTTCGGAGGAGCGGGCGGGCTCCTGCTAGGCTCACCGGGGGCTGGAAGCAACCCAGGCCGAATGGGGATGGAGAGATGGGCTCTGTTTTGCCAGAGGCTTCGGGCCTTTCTGGCCAGCACAGGCTGTGCCCGGTGTAGACACGGCTGGTCTCCACCTCTTGAGCAAATAAATGAGTCCATACAGTCCAGGCCCCGGGCTCAGTAGGTCTTTTTAGGCAGACTTGGGCCGGTGGAGTCTTCTGCCCCAAGGCTGGGGGCAGTATGCCCTGGTCCTTGTTTTCGCGCTCCAGCCGGGCTCTGTGCAGAACGTCCGGGCTCCCGGCCGCGGGCTGAGCTCTGCCTTCTGCCGCCTCCCCCGACACTAGCCTCTGCGCAGCCGCTCCCCAACCCGCGCGGGGAAAATCAATCTGCGCCGGCTGCGGCGGGGTTTCGCCGGTCCCAGTGAAAGGGAAATCAATTAGGAGCAGATGGGGGTGTGTGAGAAAAGCAGACATTTTCCCCTCGCATATCCCAAACTAGTTACTACACACTTTCCCCCCATGAGTATGGCTCGACTTCTCTCATTTTCTCCCCGCCTTACACTCACCGACACGAAGCGACCCACACACTCCTAGCAGCACTGCTAGCGCTTTCTCTGGCCGCAGCAGCCCTCCACCCTCCGGCACGTGTGGACCTCACACTTGGTTCGGTTCCTGCTGCTGCCGAGAGCCTGTAGCTTATTCCCCGTAGGGAAGACCAGGGATCTGGGCGAAGTCGGCGGCGCGGCGCCGGGCCGGGCGGGCTTTGGGGCCAGGAGGAAGGAATTGGAGTTTCCTCTTTTTCTGAAAGAAGGGGAAGAATCTCCTGGGATTCCACCTTAGGGCTACAAAGGAAGCCTTGGCCTCCAAAGTCTACTGCCCCCCCACAACATTCCTGTCGCTGGGGAAGGGGTGGGGACGTAGTTTCAGACCTCTGGAAAGCCAAAGAGGGAATACGCTGGGCACTGGTGTTCCCAAGGCCTAGTGCAGTCAGAGGTGAGGGAGAGAGCCAGGCAGGTCCCCAGAGAGAGGGGGCACAGATACAGAAAGCGGCAGGCCAAGAGAGAAACCGAAACACAGACGAAAGAACAAAAGACAGACACTCAAGGAAGAAAAACAGGTAGCCTGATGAAGTCTTATTAATCATAAAGAAAAGCAATGGATGGCTAAAACTGCCATTTTCATTTCAAACAAATCCCCTTAATTCAGAGAGAACTTTCAAGGGGGTGAGAGAAAACAAGAGATAAAACAAAGCATAAAGGAAGAGAAATATTCAGGCAGTTTGAAATACAGGCAAGAAGAGGAAAGATAAGACAGAAAGATACACAGAACCAAAAGTCAAGAAGGGGAGGCCACCGCTGGAAGAGGCCCTTGCAGGCTTCTCGCAGTTTCATCGATCGCCTACAAATTGCTTCTGGAGGCCCCTGGGACTCCCATTAGGTCTGTCCACCTTAGAGACAGACGTTTGATCTCAGTTGACAGGGTGGAGGGGCAGCATTAAATGGAATAAGTGAGTCATGGTCTCCCTGGATCGCCTGGGAGGAAGCCGGTGGGAGCCTGGGCAGGGCACCATAGGGTTCCACACAAGAGGAGGTTGGGGTGAGGTTCACAGAGAGAGGAGTGAGGGAAGCGAGGTTGGTAGGGCAGATTGTATTGTATTCACTGGCCCTGGGCTCGCTCTCCCCTGTACTCGTGGGGAGCAGAGAGGCTCCTTAGGTTTGAGACAGAGTGTGGTCTCCCTTAGAGCTGGGGAAAAGTGAGGTGCCATTCTTCCTCTGTCTGAGCCCTGCAAAGCTGGTGGCAATGTGAATGGTTATACATAATGAGGTGTCCCAGCTGTTTGGGCCTCTCAAACTTTTCCACTGTCCCTCCGGGATACCTCAGCTCCATTCAATGTGGGGGCTTGTTAAAGGGGTCCAAACTTGAGTAGGGGCTGTAAAAAGGAGCACACCGGGAGCTGGGGCTTTCGTGGGAGCTGGGTCCCTGCTCTGGCAGGTAATGGCTTGTTCCTGGTGCAGACGGCAGACTGCGGAGGAGCGAGAGGCAGAGCGGCAGCAGGCGAACCGCATCCTTCTGCAGCTGCAGCAAGAGGCATTCCAGAAGAGCCTGGCACAGCCGCTGCCCGCCGACCCACTGTGTGTGCACAACTCTTCGCTCTTCGCCCTGCAGAATCTGCAGCCATGGTCTGATGACTCGACTAAGATCACGAGTGTCACATCTGTGGCGTCAGCCTGTGAGTGAGCCTGCCCACTCTGCCCTGCAGGACCTCAGACCTAGTCAGGGGTCTGCAAAGCCTGAGAGCCAAGACTCTTCCCTCCCCCTCCTGCCTTGGACTGACTGCACGAGGGAGAGCAACACCGTAACTCTCACACAGGCCTGAGCACCGGTGCCCTGCTGACGCTTTTGTCTTTGGTAAAAGAAGGCTCAGGATAGGGACCTTCGATCCCCTCCCAGCCACCTATGTGTCCAGCTGGAACTGTTAATCTTCTTAGTTTTTATCTATTTCATTTTAATTTTTAATGTGGGACCAAAAGAGAGGCAAAGGCCGTTGGGGAGGAAGAGACTCTTGGGTCCCTGGAGCTGCCATCTGAACTTTCCCTGGGAATTCCCTCTCTGTGTTCCACTTATCATCACACACAGACACCCAAGTAGGCCCACACAAAGGCAATAAATGTCACCATCCCTCCTGGTGTCACCCCAGAACCACATGGGGATCTATGGCAAAGTGTCATGCACACACAGTGTCTGACCCTCACCATCAGACATGGGCATGAGTGATCCACTCAGACTCTTTCAGAAATAGCATGGCATTGGCCCCTCACACACAAATACCAGGCCATGGCCACACTGTGACACGCCACCACTACCACCCCCACACATGACAGCCACAACAGCCTCAGTCAGCCTGCCAGGCTCCTATGACATGTCGCAGCTGCACCCAGGTACCACAGACAGGTTTTTCACACAACCCATTGCTCCAGATCTGTTTGAGGGGGAGGCCTAAGTTATGCACTTATAAGGTGTTTTCTGTGTAACCATTTTATAAAGTGCTTGTGTAATTTATGTGCAAAAATAATAAAACCCTCCGGATCCGGAGTCAGGGCTGCCTGCTCCTTGCCGAGCCTGGCATTTTTCATCTATTTGAGTTTGGTATGCTTGGCGGCAGCTGCTAGAATCTGAGCTTTTGGGAAATATGGTGGACTGAACCCCCAGGCTCTGGAGAGAGGAAAGAAGAAGAGGAGGAAGACTGGAGACAGAGAGATGGCAGAGTAGAGGAGAAAGAGGCTGGGATCGCTAGTGCTTGAGAGGATGTGCATTTCTTTCGGTGTGAGAATTATATGTTTGTGATAATGCGAGCAATCAGAATGTTACTGATAGTGAACATTTGTAATGGTGTTTGTGTTGTAAATTGTGTTTGCAGTTCCTGCACTTAAATGTTTATTTCTGGTTAAGTTGCAAATCGAAAGTATCACTGTATGCATGGGCTTGTAGTGGTGTGTGTATAGCCAAACATGTGTGAATGTGACTGGTCTTTTTGCATAATTATATGATCACCCATTTTTGTGATTGTGCATGAACCCTGTTAATATCTGTGAGAATATTAGTTTCTCTTTGTAAATCTGTATTTGTTAAATGTGTGTATGTTTGTGGTGTGGATCATCTTTAATTCTCTGAGGGTAACTGCACACAAGATGTAATCACATGTGAGCTGCGTATTTTTTTTTTTTTTTGAGACAGAGCCTCAAGCTGTCACCCTGGATAGAGTGCTGTGGCATCACAACTCACAGCAACCTCCAATTCCTGGGCTCAAGCGAGTCTCCTGCCTCCACCTCCCAAGTAAGCTGGGACTATAGGCACCCGCCACAACCCCCGGCCATTTTTTGATTGCAGCCGTCATTGTTGTTTGGAGGGCCCTGTCAGCTCCGGTGTATGTGGCTGGCGCCTTAGCCCTTTGAGCCACAGGCGCCAAGCCATGAGCGGTGTATTTTTAACTGTATTTACTTGTGTGTGACAGTATATAATTGAGAGAGTGAATAATATGATAGAGTGAGGAGTGTAGATCATAGTGAGAGACTGTCCCTGCAAGTGAGAGTGTGGCTGTGTGAGTGAATGTAATTGTGCACTGGCCGTGCATATGCAGGTGGGCATCTAGTGCAGGTACACTGTGGACAGACCAGCATCTGCTAGGAGTTCTGGGGTTCTAGGCCCTTACCAGCAAGTTGCAGATACTAAGACACACGGAATCAGGAATTAGGGCGAGGATCCTCCCTAGTGCTCTAAGTGGGACCTCCCAGCACTAGTCTGTCCTAGGAGGGATCTAAAGAAGTGACTTGATGGGGGCGTCCGTCTGGAAAGCCACTCAGACCATTTTCGGACCAGAACAGTACTGCACACCTGTAACATCTTGTCCTGGACCTATCAGACCAATCCTAGATGACTTGAGTCTGCTTTTCTGGAAGAAGGTGAGTGGTGGATAGTCTGGAGAATTCACCATTCTACAGGTAAGTTGGAGTAGGGGAATAAGAGACTTTTTCTGGGGGTGGAAGAGAACTCTGTGATTAGAAACTAAAAGTTAGTAGGGGGTGCCGCTTGCGCGGGTCTACCGAGGTGTGCACAGAGACTGAGGGTGAGGGGAGCCACCCGAACCATCAGAGCCACTGTCCTTCATTCCTGCCCGGCAGCCATCAGAGGATTGTGATACAGAGCATAGCCACTTCCAACCCAAGGAAGCCCGGGGAGAAATTCCGCCGAGAGGGGGCAGGTTTGGTCATTCACCCCCATCTGTGGTCCCCTTGGACCTCAGCAAGAAAGAAAGGTTCTGATTCAAAGGACTTGGCAGAACTCCCAGCCCCAGCCCCACAAGCCCATTGGACATGGAGAGAGGATTTTGGCGGCAGCTTGGAGTTTGCGCCAGGTCTCTGGTGGCTGCCGCACCCAGCGCCAGGACAACGAAATCGGGAAATGACTTCCCAAAATCTCAGAATTCATCTCCTACCTGAGCATGTCTGGCTGTTCCCTCAATTCGCGCCCGACTGGAGCCCCTGAGTCGGTGCCTTTTTCCGTCCTCCGTTTGAGCTTTTGGACGCATGATCGGTGGTTCCTGGCTGCACCGTACCAGAGTCGGGGAAGACCGGCCCTTGCTCCCGTCTCCCAATTCCCCGAGATCCGGGCCGCCTCAACAGGCTGCTGTGTCCAGAGGTTCCGAATGTTTTCTTGCTACAGACTAATAGGGAAGCTGGGTAGGGGTGGGGAGCGGCTGCCCAGTCCAAGCACGACAGCCCCAAACTAGCTCCAAAGCCTGAGCACTTTACCCCCACTCGCACCACCTCTGCAGAGACAACTCGGCAGAGTCGGACACAGCGCTCCGTCCCCCGAAAGTACCTCCTACGTCTCGGATCTTTAGGACCAGCCTGGGGCTCACCCTATGACCGGGCAGATGCAGGCCCTGCACCCGCTGCTCTCAGGCTCTGCCCAGCTTGTCGCCAACTCAGGACTCGCGCTGAAGCCGGCATTTCACGTTCCCGGATCATCCTTGGCGCTGAGGCCCGGAGTGCCCGGGCTGGCGGCCGCCGAGCTTCCCTTGCTCGCCCCCCGCCTGCGGCCCAGGGTGGGGAGCTCTTGAGGCTGGGGGTTCTTCGGAGCTCCCAACCCCCAGGCTAGGCTTCCCAGGAGTGCCAGACTCCCGGGGACGCCGGGATCCTTGGCACCGAGGGACTGTGGCAGACTCTCCGCTCTCCGCCTGAAATTCGTTGGGACCGAATCCCAACGAATCCCGCTTCTGCCGAGCGCCTGCCAGGGCAGCTGGACCCGCACGCTGCGTAGGAAGCAGGGCGGAGGCTGGAAGGGACTGGGGTTGTGTGTCATGCTCAAGGCCGACTACCAGCAACAGAAAGCGTGAAACTCCAACCTTGCACGGCCCCTGCCGGAAAAGACCAGTCTCCCTTCAAAAATATAAAAGGAACAAATCAGAATAATTGTGTGTTGATGTTCAAAAGAGAAAGACTAACAAACCTGTCTGGGCAGAAAGGCCTGCTTCCTTCCTTGGCTTGAGTGAGCCGACTGTGTTGACCAATTTCCCCGGAACCAGCGAGCCCTGCCGCTCAGACCTGGTGCTGTGGCCGAGGGGGCGACTGCCTGTGGGTCCCAGGAACTCAGTCAGGCTGAGGGTCCCAGAGGCCCTGTGCTGTGGGGTGGGTGGCACATGGAGAATCTGGCTCAACCTGTTAACTATAATAGCAGCTTTGTGTGGCTGCGTTTGTGCTTGGGGACTGTGTGGGCTCCTCAGCACTGGCTGCCCCGAGGTGCCCCTACTCTGAGGCTGATGTGGATTTGCCCTAGACTGGCAGGCACTCAGATGGGTGCCTTGTTATGGTGTTGCGTGTCCTGTGGGTGGGCAAGGTAGGTTTCAGGTGCAGGAAGCACCTTTCTTCAGGAAGGAGGAAACTGCCTAGGGTCTGTGCAGAGTAATGCTGCAGGGCAGCTAGGAGGCTGTGGCCCTGGAGCTGCCCCGAGGGCCCCTCAGCTCAGACTCAGGAGGAAATATCCCCTTCCTCACTTTTGCTCCTCCTGCTCCTCTTATCCCTATTTCCTCTCTCTCTCTCTCTCTCTCCCCCTCCCTCCCTCCAACACAGCCCCACAGTCCTGCTCCCTCCCAGGACTTGTTAGGCCCTTCCTGATCTGCAGAGTTTGGAATCCCACAGCAAGACTATGCCTAGACCACCGGCAGGAGCTGCCCCCACTTTTCCCTGCCTGGCTCAGATGACTGGTTCAATGCCTCCTGCTTCCTATTCATCCTTGCCTGGTTGGCCCTGGGAGCCCTCCCCATCTGCACCCTCACCTGGATTTTTTTATTCTGGGGAATCTGATAGGAAAAAGCTGTGTTCTCCATCCTGGAGTCAGCTGGGGTTTTCCAAGGAGCTCAGAGCCAACCTGAAGATGGCATGTGAGATAAAGGTGGGGGGAAAAGGGTGATTTCAAAGTAGTGAAGGGGTACAATGTTGTGTTGAGGGGTGGGCACAAACAAACCCCACTTATAGCACACACATATACTCACCACCTTCACTGCTGGGTCTTGTTACCTTCACAAGCTCAGCCCACCCCATGGGGCCAGCTCCTGTAAGGTGGTTACCCTGTAAGTACCTGTCCTTTCTCCCTTCTCCACAGCCCAGAAATGGAGGGTCTAACTTGACTCCTAGCAGCCTGGGGGTAGGGGGCGGGTTTCCCGGGCCTACAGTTGAGCTTCCAGACCTGCAGGCCAGGAGCTTGAAAGGACCCTGTGTGGCTGAGTGTGGACTTAGGGGACAGCAGGCCACTCTAGATTCAGTCTGAAGGACCCGGACAAGATCCAGCTGGCCCAGCTCCTGCCGCAGCCTCCTCAAAACCTGCGGAAATCCAGCCTCCTTGTGTGTGAGAGAAGGTTGTGAGGAGTGTGAAGGGAGTTAGGAGGGTCGAGCACCCCTCCCCCACCATTGTTCCTCCCTTCTCCCTGCTGTCTGCCTCCTTAGGGAGAGACTTTGGTGCTGTTCCTGCGTCTCTCTTTTTACACCCTGTGATTTGGGAGCCCACGTTTCATTCATTTGCCACGGAGGAGGAGCTTCAAGACCCAAAAGCTAGCTTGGCGCCTGTGGCTCAACGGGCTAAGGCGCCAGCCACGTACACCTGAGCTGGCGGGTTCGAATCCAGCCCGGGCCCGCCAAACAACAATGACGGCTGCAACCAAAAAATGGCCGGGCATTGTGGCAGGCGCCTACAGTCCCAGCTA
>CAUYON010093984.1:0-31979 GCA_963573935.1 Arctocebus calabarensis | reverse complement strand
CCAAAGATGTATACAAGGCAACAAATTCCACATGAAGAAATAAAGATTCCAAGTTGAAAAGAATTTGAGACAGGCAACAGGACTCATTGAGAAGGGCAGAATAGATGCCTGGGATAACGGACTTTTCTTTTTTTCTTTTTTGGCTGGGGATGGGTTTGAACCAGCCACCTCCAGCATATAGGACCAGCACCCTACTCCTTTGACCCACAGGCACCACCCGATAATGGACTTTTCAAGACAATGTTAACCTGCCTTTGCCTTCAGGAAAGAGGACATGTCTGTCTCAAGTAAATCTGATGATAACAGAGTGCCTGTGAGAGTTATTTGAATAATAAAAAAAAAGAACAAATATGTGAAAATCAAAAAGAGAATATGGTTGGAGTAGATAAAAGGCAATAGAGTCTGTATCACATATTAGAGGATTCTAGCAGCTTTAAGAAAAAAAGATTATTTACTCCATAATCTAATGGGACGTTGTGATAGTTAGGACACTTTAAAACAAGCAGCATCTTAGTTTAGTGTAGAATAGGCTCAAGGGGATTCAAGGGTCCTTGCTCTTCCCCCAGAAGGTCAGAGACCTTGACCGGATTCCAGAATATCAGGGCATACACTTCTAATTCCATACTACGACACAGTAATGAACATATATTAACCTAGAGATTATTTGCTATTAGCATAGGAGAGTAGAGATCTTTTAAGGGGAAAACAGAAGCTAAAATATAACTCAATACTACTGCTAAAAACAATTCCAAGTTTAGTTTATTAAAACTGGAAAACTAGCATGTTTGAAGAAGAACTTGAAAGGTCTTCACAGTAAAAGTCATTGCCTTCAGTTATAGTGAATTTTAATAAGTGAGGCTGTCATTATATTTGACCCATAAAGACTAACCTTCATGGTTATTTGTTATGTATTCAGTTTTGTCTGCCTTAGCATGAGCTTAAATATTAATGGAAAAAAAAGAAAATCTACAAAATCCCTCAAGCAACACTCTAGGAGTCCACTGCTTTTTAGCTGGTGGCGATGAATATAATCATCATATCTGTGCTAATTTTTAAAGACAGTAACAAACATTGAAGCAAATAATTTAAAGAATGCTGGATAGAATATTTGACAATTTGCATATGTAAAGCATACAGCTTAGATTCTGGCAGTCTTCTTCCCAGGATAAGCATATTTAAGAATGTGGGAGATGAAAATCAATAAAATATGGGGAAAATTTTGTTGTTATTAAAGCAGTAAAAGTATGACGTTAATGGTGAATGGCTACTAAGCCTTACAGAACTATCTTTATTCGGGCTATTATAGGTTGGTTCGCCTTAGTGGGAGTGTATCATGGTAGCTAAAGAGTACAGACTTCAACCATGGGCCTTTTAAATTTAAATCTTAGCTAACTAACTGTGTGACTATAAGCTGTGTCTATGTGCTACAGCTATTCAATGGGAATGAAATAGTAGCCACTTTTCAGGTTTGTTATGAGAATTAAATTATACAGACCTTAAAAAGTGCTTGGAATATGATAGGCATTTGCTTTATTTTATTTATTATTATTTGATCATAACAGATATGACTGAAGGGCATCTCATTAGACATTCTTTGTTCCATAGTAAAGGTCTATCTTTAAAATGTTCTTTGTGTATCTTTGAAATGTTCAATTTAAAATAGGAAATTCTATTAAAAAACTTAAAAGTTATTCCAAACATTTAACAAGTGGTTACTAAAGCACTAATCTGAGATGGGGAATACCCATGAGCCTTAAAAGCAGTTGAGGGTATACATTTAATTCATCAGACATTTATTGAGGACCAGTAATGGCAAGAAGCTATCAATTGACTTGTGGGCATTTTTCTTTGGCATTTCTCTCTTCTTGACCCTACTTCAAAGATCTTTCAAGAAGTTCAAAACTTTGTAAATGCGCAAACTCACAATTTTATGGTATGATTATGATAAAAAAATAAGCCCGGTAGAAAAGTAGAATCCTTGAAAACCTCAAAAAATGATCACACTGATCAAGAAGTAACATGTACAAAGGCTTAAGACATAAAAAAGTAAAGTGGTATGTTTGGACCTTAGATTGTGTGAGAATAGTGAGGGAGAGGAGATCAAAAAAGGGAGACGTAACATCTTTAAAACATTGGAACACAGAGAATCCACCCAGATTTTTGAGAAGCAGATAATCTTCTTGGAACTGAATTTTACAAAGATTATAATGAAAGCAATATACACAAATGAGAATTCTAGAAGTGGAAGTGATATTAGATTTATTTGCATAATTTCAAAAATAAGAAATATGCATATAGTGTCTCATTAAAGGACAAGTGTCAAACAGGTATTGCTAGAACAGGGACATGAACAGGAAGGGGGAAAAGAATGAAAAAACTACAGAGTTTCTTCAGGCAGGAACTCTGGCTAGAATCATTTTTTTTTGTACATTTTACTCTTCTTCCTTTACTTGATTTTGCATTGATTTCCAAATTTGCCTTTATATTTTCCTCACAGAAGTAGAGGTTAGTTATAACAATAAATATACACTATTTATTGTCTGCTTATAATTTGCTAATGTGCAACCACAGAACAAGTATAATAGTTTTTGTCCTATCTCATTGAGCAGCCATAATAAGCCTTATGGGACCTTTGTTTTATTTTATTTTATTTTATTTTATTTTATTTTTTAGGCATTCAATATTCATTTTATTTCAAAGTTTTATGTGGTTACAAATATTTTTTGGTTACATGGATCACTTTTATAATGCTTGACTTATGGCTGTTAAGTGTGTCTGTCAGCCACACAGTTTTCATTGACCCATTAGTTAGGTTTTCACCCATCTTCTTCTTTCCTTCTCATCTCTCACTTGATTTCTGTTAAGTTTTATTAACATTTCCCTCTATGCCAGTTTAATAGTGAATATATGTTGTGTCAGTTTTTCTATTCTTTAGACACTTCCCTTAGGATGATGGTCTCCAATTTTATCCAAATTGTTGAAAAGAGACAATAAATTTTTTTTAAGAGACAATAAATTTATCTTGACTTTATATATGAGAAAACCGATGTTTATAAAGAGATAATTGATTTGTCAAAGCCACATAATAAGTGACAAAATTTTGTTGAGAACTCAAGTGTTTTTGTTTACATGGAATAACTCATGAACTTCATGTTGTATACTCTTATTTAAAGATGTTTTTAGAAGAGAATCAAGAACCTAGAGGTTAAACCAGTTTTATTAACATCAAAAAACCAAACAAAGGCTCATATTGGGGAAAAGAATCACTATTTAATCAATGGTCCTAGGAGAACCGGTTAGCCACAAGACTGAAACTCCACCTGCACCTCTCATCTACAAAAATTAACTGACACTGGATTAAAAATTTAAATCAAAGACATGAAATGATAAAAATATTAGAAAAAAGTATGGAAAAACTCTTAACAATATTGGCCTGGGGAAAGAATTCACGAAAAAGATCCTCTTGGCAACTGAAGAAACAACAAAGATAAATAAATGTGACTTGATCAAGTTAAAAAGTGTCTGCACAGCTAAGTACACAATTAACAAAGCAAATAGATAACCTTCTGAATGGGAGAAGATATTCACATGTTATGAGTCAGACAAAAGGATAGTAACTAGATATTTAAAACACTCAGGCAAATCAATAACCACTGAGCCAACAACCCCTGACCCTCAATGGGCAAGTGAAATGAACCGAAGCTTTTGCTAAGAAGACAGACAACATGGCCATCAAATGTGAAAAAAATGTTCATCATCTCTAATCACCAGAGAATGCAAATCACAACCACTTTGAGATATCGCCTAACACCAGTGGGAATCACAAGACCCCAAAGCTGCAGACACGGCATGGGTACCCTGTGCATGCTGGTGGAATTGCAAACTAGTACAGCCTTTCTGGAAAGAGGTATGAAGAATCCTCAAAAACCTCCCATTTGACCCACAATCCCATTACTAGGTATCTACCCTAAAGAAAAAAACTTCAGATCCCCATAAGGATATTTGCACTCAAACATTTATAGCAGCTCAGTTCAAAATTGCAAAGATGTAAAAACGACCCATGTACCCAACCACCCATGACTGGATTAACACGCTGTGGTATATGTATGCAGTGGAATAATATTCAGCTATAAAAAAAGACGGAGATTGCATTTTTTTGTATTTACCTGGATGGATTTGGAGAGCATTTTCCTAAGTAAAGTTTCTCAAGAATGGAAAAACAACCATCCCACATATAAGTACTAATCTGAAAATAGTTAGTTGACCAAAAACTATAGGTTGAGATGAGAGAAAAACATAATTAAATGAGAAATGGAGGAGGGGGCTCGGTAAGTTCTCACCTATCAGATACAATGTAGAGGTACATGTCTTACTTGCTGGGTGATTAAATTACAACTCAGACTTTGGACATTACCCTACAAGCGGAAATAATGTAACCTAATTGTATGTGCCCTCATATTAACCCATAATAAAAATGAAAAAAAAAAAAAAGATGCTTTTAGGTTACAACTTTCTTTCCTGAAAATCCACAGAAGCCTCGTTAGAGAAAGAACCTGTGAGTAAGTTGATGTTTCTCTGACCAAATTGGAGAAAGACAAAATATATGGGCAAGCTTTCAGCAGATATCCATGTCCTTCTTAATAGGATATTTATGATAAGGTATTAGTAAGAGCCAGTGGAAGAAGATGCTGAAATTAGGGTGGCACCAGGCTTTAAATATTTTGCAGGATTGCTTGGTTTGCTTATTTTTTCTTATGTCACCTACCTCATTTAGCAAGCCAAGTAACAAAATAAAGCAAAACCAAAAATAAACAAATAAACAGAAAACCATTTTATTATTCTTTTCCTTACCTCAGAATGATTACAAAATAAATATAAATTTCAGACAGAGAGAAAGCATAAATTTCTTTAATTTTTCTCACTCTTCTCCTGCTTTAACCTGTTATGAAGAATAGTACTTCAAATCTGAGAAAGGATTGCGATGATAACTAATCACCTTGCATTATAGAGAAACTTTCTATTTTTCCTTTGGAAGGAATAACATATTTCTTCCCTCCTCCAGGTATGTTGAGGACCTTGACTTTTACTTTTATCTACTATAGTCATTCAAATAGATAAAACATCGATAAATGTTAAAATAAGCTAACACATTTTGATAGATGATGACTGAATTAGAGCATACAAACCTAATTTTTCCTTCAAATTCTGATCCTGTACTATACATTGATTGGTGAACCCATCTGAATGTTCTATGATGGTTTCATATTCAATGTATTCAAACCTGAACTCATTAAGTGCCTCTTCACAAGTTATTCTCTGGACTTTGTCATTTGTCTTCATGGGACCACCATTTTTCCAGTCACCCAAACTTACAGAATAAAGAATGTTTTGAGATTTTTTGTTTTATTTATTTATCTTTTAATGTGTAGCTGTCCCATTTCCTTGACAGGCATTTTTTTATTATCCATATCTATTTAATACAAAAAACATAGAACATCCATGAATTTATTTTGCAAGAGAAAATTTGTCAAGAATAAGGAAAAAATAGCACAACACCTAATTAACTGACAGACCCACCCTACGAGCACACTAAAATATATTTAAAAAAAAATTAATAGATTAATCAAAATTTTATTTAAATATACTTTCATAAGGAAATATATTTTGTAAAGTAATATTTACATGAAAATATTTTCCTTGCCTTTGTCATCCTACATAAGAATTTCAAGAGCCTACGGACAACTCCATATGAGCCGCTGTATTTGTGGTCAATATTCTGGATGTGGAGAATCTTAACAATGCAGTCAAAAGTATTTTGATCTTTAAATTGCATAAATAATTGCTTCTTTTATACTTCTTCACTTACATAGTATAAATTTGAACCTTAGACTCTTCTTTTTATATTTGGTACAGGATCAAATATTTTATTCAGCCCATGCTCTCAATCCTCAATTTTCTTTCATTGATCCTGGTTGGCCAGCTCTGTCTTTGCCCTTGTACTAATTTTCTAAAGAAGATTGGACCTGAAAACAGACTATTTAATTTATTTTTTACATATAATTTCCTGGCTCAGAAATAATTTAATTTGAATAAAGAATTTATTACAAATTTTAAATAATTTTAAGGACCATATCGTGTAGTTGCCCAATTGAATTTGGGGCCTTTTTACACATTAGCAAGATAAAAGAAAAAACATGAATATCTAACAAAAAAGGGAAACTAATGGCTGCTTGTAACTACAGTGGAGTTCTATTACGATAGGGAAATAATCATACAAGGCAGAGAAAGATGACATTTTATATAGGGAAAAGTGGAATTGAACGCTTATTGTGTTTTATTATGATCTCAAAAAGCTTCAATACACCTCACAAATAACCTTTTCTTTCTGAGAAGAGCTCTTATTTCAGGAGATTTCTACCCAGGATTTCACCATCTCTCCACTGGCTGGGGTAGACGGGAGTAGAGCTTAAGTCACTCATTTCTCCAAATGTTAATTTTGTTTTCTGAAGGGAATTACTGATAATAACTCTGTCTAGTCACCTCAGAGGACTCATTAGAGGACAAATTAAATAGTTTCTTTAAGTAGTTTCTTGCTCCCAAAGAAAATCCCCCACAAAGAAGAGAACTTGAAATGTTGAGTATAAATACATCTGAAACCACTCTATCAATAATAGAAAAGCAATACCATCTACATAATGGGTCAATAGTATTTGAAAAGGGGACAAAAAAAAGGAGGGGAGAATGCTTTTTAATTTGATTATGTTGAAAAGTTGACTATCACTTGTTACTGTCTGTCACAGGACAGACATGTGAAAAGCTGAGAATTACATGCAAAACTGAGAAGAATTGAATCTGAGGAGTCTGATTTTGATTTGGCTAGCCCATGCTGCTGTACAAAAATAGCCCTGGGCATTAATCTGTCAGGTCCATTATTATGCCTATTTCTGAGATTTATACACTGGTTTGTGGTAGCAATAGACATTTATTGAGTGCTGATCACCTGCCAAGCTCAGTGCTGTACAACTTAGTAGTGATGGTCCCAACCCAGTGGGTTTTCAATCTAATAAGACAGGCAAGGCAATTAAGACACAGACTCAGAGGAAGGAGCTGACTAATGCATGCAGAGGAGACAGAACAGCTTTCCTTTCCTTTTCTGCACCTTGTGTAGCCCACTGTGGTGTCTTTGTTCAAGGAAGCTAAAGAAGTATTTTAGAGACCAAGAGGGTATGAAGATGGATGTCAGAAGAATGCTCAGATCACCTATTCCCTTCAAATTTTTTGACATTGATGCAAGTAGCAGATTTTCAGATGTTTTACTGGTCCAATTCAATTCCTTGTGTGAGTTATTTTCTTATCCTCTTTGTTTCCTCATATCTGATTTTATTCTCCTACATGTACAGCATCCTTGCTATGTCTCTCCATTATAATTATTTAATATCTCCTTTTGAAATCCCTTAATTGTCCCTTTTCCTCATTTTGGGGTGATAACAGCATCTTTCTCTATTAAAAAACATGTATCAAGACACTTCATATACTTGGTATGAATTTTGTGATTTAAACAGGTGTGGTTCCTGACCTAAAGTAACATAAAATTGAACACAGGAAATATTGAACCATGTATCGATTTGTATAATTTTAACATCTATGGATTAAAATATGACATGCTTATAAAGGTTTAAGCAAATTTAAAATGAAAACAAAGATATGGAAATCACATATTTTATAACAGGGAAATGATTGTAATCAGGCTCTATTATCCTTAATTATTAGAACACATCTGGCTGGGTGCAGTGGTTCACCCCGGTAATCCTAGCACTCTGGGAGGCCGAGGCAAGTAGGATTGCCTGAGCTTAGGAGTTCAAGACCAGCCTGAAAAAGAGCAAGATCCTGTCTATACTAAAAATAGAAAAACTAGCAGAGCATTACGGCAGGCCACTGTAGTCCCTGCTACTTGGGAGACTGAGGCAAGAGGTTCGCTTGAGCCCAAGAGTTTGAGGTTGCTGTGAGCTATGATGCCACAGTACTCTATCCAGGGTGACAGAGTGAGATTCTGTAAAAAAAAAAAAAAAGAAAAGAAAAGAAAAGAAAAAATAATCCATCATATTATTCTACTTCATCAGTGCATGAGCACATAAATTCAGGTTGTTTTGTATTAAAGTATAAACTTTAGTCTATAAAAACTAGCAGAAGATTGGTACTAATGGTGTCAAGATATGTAGACATCTCTTTAAATTAAAAAACAAAGGTAACCTTTATAAATGCATTTCAGTATTTGTATGTGACCACTGACCTATAGAAAGAAGGCAGTAATTCCAAACTAATGAATCAGATTGCAGAGATGAGAGGATGTTCATATACTCTGCAGTGTTCCAAACAGAAGGTACCACACTGCATGCTACTATAGAACTGCAAAGAAAAATCCCTGCCCTTAAGAAACTTACAGTCAAATTGAGAAAACATTTTACACTTGATAAAAGAACTGAAATCGAAACAAATGATAAATCAAAGAGGCGAATATACAAGTATAATCAATGTAGCAGTCTCTAAAAAAAAAAAAAAATTCCCCACTTTGGTCTTTTCTGTTCTAAATTTAATTTAAGTTTTGACCTTAGATACATAGACTAGGATTGGTCTTGATATACGCTCATCATTGGTCCATGCAAAGCCTGCTTCTCTTTAATGAATTGAAAACTCAATAGGAAAAAAAGGTCAAAGTTCTTTTGTACACCAGTGAAAGAGGGATTTAGAGGTAAGAGTGGTTCAGGGCCTCTTAAAACACTTTGTGGAATCTCTGCTTATTAGTGTTTTTGCTAGCTACTATTGCATCATATTATAGCCAAATGCTCATGGCAGCTTTTCACGGGAAGGCAAGAAGAAGAAAGATATTTGGGGGGGAGGGGAGGAATACATTTTGAGTGCATCCAATATAACAAATTGGAGCCCTACATTTATATCTGTGACCACCTCTCCCATGACACCCTTGTCCTTAACTATGTAACCCAGGGCTCTGATTTTATTTTTCTTCAAATTCCTACCCACCCAGAAAGTGGTGTGGTTTTTACCTACTAAACATTCACTAAAGGAGAAAGTATTCTATTGTGAGAGGTGAGCAATTCGGGAGCTAATACAAGATGCACATTTTCCTGATATAGTTCAGGCTGTCATGGCCTCCTGAGACCTGTCCCATGTGGTAGTAATTAACTTTTAATGTAAGCCTGGAGGGCAAAACACTTAAGACTTATCCAGTTTTCTCCAACAGAATGAATAGGTAAATGTTAACATATGTTTATCAATAGCTAAAGTGCTTAGACTAGCTCAACTATTATTACAAGAAGAAAAGTCTAGATTTTCCACTATATCTGTTCTACTTCTCTCACTTCAGGATTATAGAGAAACGGGTGGCTAATCTTTAGAAATGTGTAGTGAGGTTATTGAATCTTAGATATGAGAAAAATACACCATGTCTGCTGCCACTCCCATCTCTGCATTAGTCTTCAGCTGGCATTGTTAATTCTTCAGACAATTTTTTTTTCCTGACTCTGGATTCTGGATTCTTTATAAATAGCACTTGGAGTAATGAATTCGTTGTGTCAATATTAGACCATAAACTTCCAGAATATTGCTTTCTCGCTGCATTTATTGGTTTACCCCAAGTCGTTTTTTAGGTTCATCTCATTGAAGATGCTCAGTAATACTTTTGAACAAGTAAGATAGGAGAGATCTAAAGAGGTAGTCTGTCTAAAACAAACAAACAAACACATAAATATTAAGGAAGTTGGCCTTCAGATATTAATGTTCTCAAAAGTTAGGTGTTCATTTTTTTAGGACTTTCTTACAGTAAATGTAAATGTAAACTTTGTAAAAGTAAGTGAGAAAAAATATGTCTGCTTCATTTTCTATTGAAGTACAATTTTTAAAAATTTACTATTGTCTGCTTGTATTTTCTACATAATACATCATTAATATGAGTTAATATTGTATATATGTATGGGATAAATATAGTGTATATGTAATGACTAAAATTCTTCTTTAATTTATTTTTTAACTTAATTTGTACTAAATCATAATAGCATATATTTATGGGGTACAATGTGATGATTTGATATACAATGATATACAATGTGGAATGCTTAAATCAAACTGATTAACATAACCATCACCTCACTCACTTTTTGTGGTAACACATTTATAATATACTCTTAGCTGTTTTGAAATGTACCCTTGCATTGTGCAGATTAAGTGAGATCCCACCAAATACTCTCCCTCCATCCTCCCTTATCCATCCCCCTTTCTTCTTTCTCCTTCTTCTTTCTGACCTATATTTGAGTTGTATCATTCATATGAATGTGTAATTATATTTTGGTTTCATAATATTATTGAGAAAATTGGATACATTGTTTTCCATTCTTGAGATACTTTACTAAGAAAAATATGTTCCAGCTCCATCCAGGTAAACGTAAAAGATGTAAAGTCTCCATCATTTTATGGCTGTATAGTATTCCATGGTACATATATACCACAATTTGTTAATCCATTCATGGGTTGATAGGCATTTGGGCTGCTTTCATGACTTGGCAATTATAAATTGGGCTGCAATAAACATTCTGGTGCAAATGTCTTTGTTGTAAAATGATTTTTGTTCATCTGGGTAGATACCTAGTAATTGAATTACAGGATCATAGTAGGTCAACTTCTAGTTCCTTGATAGTTCTCCATACTTCTTTCTTAAAAAGCTGTATTAATTTGCAAACCTACCAGCAGTGTAGAAGTACTCCCTTCTCTCCACATCCATGCCAACATTTGCGGTTTGGGGAGTTGGGGATGTAGGCCAATCTTACTAGAGTTAGCTGATTGTTCAAAGATGTTTGATCTGCATTTCTCTGATGATTAAAGGTAATGATTTCAAGTATTTGTTAGCTGTTCAGAAATTCTCAAAGAATTTCTGTTCAAGTCTCTTGCCCACAACGAAATGGGGTTGTTTATCCTTTTCTTATTGATTGAGTTCTCTGTAGATTCTAATTATCAGAACTTTGTCAGTATCATTCTGCAAAAATCTTCTCCCATTCTACAGGCTGTTTGCCTTATAGTGTCCTGAGCTGTGCACATATTCATGATCAAAACATGTTAACAAATTCTAGACATCTAATATATGACCTATCTGAGACTATTTAGATAAATATTATTTCCTAGGAATTACTAGCATGTATAAAACAAAATTAAAATTGAATCCACTTTAAGGAATTCCTATAAGATAATGCCTACAGACCATTGGAAAAAAACTAAGTGGTAGACACCTTGTCTGATTTGAGCTTCAAAATGTATAAAGCTAGTGAATACTACCCAAACTCTGCGGGGACATACCAGAGTGTCCAGTTGCTACTTAACATTTGTCACACTCGACAACACTTCTCAGTAGTTCTTGAAGGGTGTATGTTTACCCCACAGGTGGTGTGTGAAGGTCAGGCTTCTAACTGGATTGTATCTGGGAATCAGTGAGGTACACAAATGACAGACTTCCTACATTTTGAGTGAGAGTGTGGGCATTTCCTGAATCTTCTCACCTGACTTAATCTGGTGATAAATTCAAATCTGCAGACTTTCCCTGAAAGAAGTTTGAAAAATATCCCATGTTCATGGATCAGAATTAATGTTGTTAAAATGCACATTACCCCAAATAATATAGATTCAGCACAATCCCTATCAAAATTCCAATGGCATTTTTCACAGACATAGGACAAACTATTTTAAAATTCATATGAGACCACGAGTGATCCTGACTACAATCTTGAGGGAAAAAGGTGGAAGGAATCATACTTTCTGATATCAAATAATGTTACACAACTATAGGAATCAAAATAGGAGAGCACTGGTGTAAAAACAGACATATGGAACAAAAAAACAATGTACAGCAAATTAAATTTTGACAAAGAAATCAACTAATATTTAAGCCTAGGAGTTTAAGATCAGCCTAGGTAATGTAATAAGATATCTGCCTTTATTAAAAAAAAATGTAAAAACAGGTAGCTAGGTGAGGTGGCGTGCATCTGTAGTTTTAGCTACTCTGGTTGTTGAGTCAGGAGGATCCTTTGAGCCCCAGAGGCCAAGGCCTCAATGATGTGTGATTGTGCCATCTACACAATTTCAGGTCTTACATTAGGTCTTTAGTCCATTTTGAGTTGATTTTTGATGTTGTAGAAGGGTCAGATTTCATTATTTTATAGGAGAGCAAGACTCTGTCTCAAAATAAATAAATAAAAATAAACAAGTGAGACTACGTTGAATTAAAAAGTTTCTGCATAACAAAGGAAACAACAAAATCAAAAGGCAGCATATGGATTTGGAGAAAATATCTGCAAACCATATCTTTGATAAAGGTTTAATTAATATACAAAATATATGCAGAATTCATGCAACTCAATATTTAACAAAAGAACAACTTATGAAAATGAGCAAGGACTTGAAAAGCCTTTTTTTTCATAGAAAACATATAAGTGACCAACAGATATATGGAAAAAAATGTTCAACATTAGTAATCATCAGGAAAATGCAACACAAAACCAAAATGACATACTACCTCATACTTGTTAGAATGGCTATTATCAAAAAGACAACAAATACGGTGAGAGTGTGATGAAAGGGGAACTCTTATATACCGTTGGCAGGGAAGTAAATTGGTACAGCCATTATCAAAAATAGTAGGAGGTTCTTCAAATAATTAAAAATGTAACTACCAAATGAAATGAATATGTTAAAAAGATATTTTTGTTTCGATGCTCAATGCAGTATTATTCATGATAGCCAAAAAATATAAACAACCTAAGAACATCATGCTAAATGAAATAATCTAGACATAGAAACAAAAATACTACGTGACCTCTCTCAACCTATAAAAAAGGTCAAATACATAGAAACAGAGAGCAAAACAGTGGTTACCAGAAATGGGGAGGAGGGAAAATGAAGAGAAGTAGATAAAAGCGTGAAATTTTGCAGGTACGTGGGCTGAATAAACCTAGAGATCTTATGTGAGGCACGAAGACTGTAGTTACTGATACCATATCATATACTGAGAATTTGTGAAGAGATTAGATTTTTGTGCTCTTAGCTCACAAAGAAATGGTACCCATGGAAGATGATGTTAATTTGTCTGATTGCAGTAATCATTTCACTATAAGTGTATATATCAAAACATCACATTGTGTACCTTAAATATATATATATAATGAAAAATAAAAGTAAGTAGAAAAGAAATCTTAAGTCATATAAGCCAGTATGTTCCCAATATGAATATTTAATTATTCACACTTAAATTTGTTCTTGCAATATGAATGTTTTCAGGATCCACTATAAAATAGGCATTTCACTATTTGAGGGCAAGGGACAAGTTTGTTCATAATCATTGCTATGATGTAGAGAAATGAGAATCACGGGTATGACATATTAAGTACTTGCTATATAAAGGTGCTATACTAAATGCTTTGCAATTATTACACAAGCAAAATGATTTATAGTGATACCTTAGAGGACAGCATTAACATCCCAATTTTACAGATAAGAAAATTGAGACGTGAATAGGTTAATTAATTTGCCTAGTGTTACATAACCATTCAGCGATTAACCAAAAATTGAATCACAAGTTGTTCTTATGTCCACACATGAAAATGCTACATTCTGCTGCTTTGTTTATGACGTAGGGGTTGTAAATTAATCATCACAAAAGTTTGCTCTAAATTATAATGCTCATCACCATTATTCAAGAGACCTGGTATGCAGCAGGAGATAATTCAAGAGACCTGGTATGCAGCAGGAGATACATTAACAAGTAATAGTAACATGTCATGATATGATAAGAATTACAAGTACTACAAAATGCAACGAGAAGAGAGAGGCTGGACACTAATAATAAATGGATTGAGTGTCTACTGGGTCTACTGTGTGCCAGACACATGAACATAAGCCTTTTCTGATTTGGAATTTCAAAAAGCTCTGAGAATCAGACTTTTTAAATAATTAAATGATGTAAGGCAATTTATAGTCTTTATTTATCCCTACTAATATTTCACTGCAGAAATATGACTGCATTTGAATTTGAAGTGCTGCCCTATAGTCAACTAGGAGCTGTTAAATATTGCATGGTGCATGCACCATACTGTCTTTCTAAAAGTCAAAATAATCTTAATTCTGAAACATATCCAGCTCCAAGTATTTCAGAGAATGGACTTGGGACCTATCGCACTTCTGATTGATGAAAATCACATGTATCAGTTAAGGTTCAATCAGAAAAATGGTCATTATGAGTGCAAATGAATAAAATATTATTAAAACAATTCCAGCACACTCAACTGTGGGTTTTTTTTGGAAAACAAAGGTCTTCAAGGTTCATTTAAAGTTGCAGAAAAAGAGGCACTAACCAGCTTTCCTAAAGCACTGTATCCATGTGGAGTTTATAGGAAATGATTTCCTCTGGCTGCCTGCAGAATAGCCTCCGGGGTCAAGACTGGGACGGCAGATGGAAAGAAGAGCAGCTCAGAGTGGAGGAGAGAGTCAAGCTGCCAATGACTACGGACCTCTTCATCTGTCCATCTGACAGCAATCTTTTGGTGAGCAATCGCCATTGTTTCATTCAACCTCTCAAATCCTAAGCAAGCCCTTGACCATCTCTAATCTGAAACAATACAGGGTGTGGGATTTAGTTTAACCAAATTGGCAATAAAACAACCCAGCACAACTTTGCATGTGACAAAGATCAACAGTGATTCATGCAAGTATAGAGACAGATCCTGTCTTTAAGTAAAACTTTAATATGTTTTCCAACATTTAATTTTTGGTTTTGGTATTCATTTTTATTCTTAAGAATTTTGAGTCAATTATGCTTTATTTTGATTCCTGAAATTGGAGGGTGACTCTTCAAATTTTGTACCTTGAAGTGGGTACCTAGATTACCTCTCCTTGGTTATAGTTGTGCCAGCTGGTCACGTTTCCTTAACAGAGAATTTGACCTCACCCTTTATTCCTTTTTTTGAGACAGCGCCTCAAGATGTCACCCTGAGTAGAGTGGGTGGCATCACATCTCACAGCAACCTCTAACTCTTAGGCTTAAGTGATTCTCTTGCCTCAGCCTCCCGAGTAGCTGGGACTACAGGCCACCCACCACAATGCCTGGCTTTTTTTTTTTTTTTTTTTTTGGTTGCAGTTGTCATTGTTGCTTAGCAGGCCAGGGCTGGGTTCGAACCCACCGCACTAGGTATATGTGACTGGCACCCTACCAAGCTACAGGCGCCACCCTCAATCTTTATTCTTGTGTTATTAGCAATCCAACCTGCAGTATGATATTAGATGTTATTCCTTACCTTACATGACAGAACATGGAAATACAGGAACATCTCTACTATATACATGTTCTTACCTGTATATTAGAAAACTTATTTCCTTTTGGTGGTTTTACCAATCACCCCATCTAGTAAAGCAAGCTCCTTCTTTGAATACTGGGTCATTACTATGAGGCCAGGTGGAAGTCTTAGCTTCCAGATTAAAAGGACTGTTGCCGTGCTCTCCCAGAGAATTTATGACACTAAACAAGAAGGTTATAGTGACAGGAAGCAAAAGTTTTACTAAGCGGATCATTAGAGGTACCAACAAGAGGAGTAAATCTTTTTCCACTCCCTTATCTGGGAGGCACGAATCCTAGCTATGGGAGAAACAGTGCCACGTATTGGCTGCTGATTCAGACTATGTACTATATTTTGGAGAACATATTTCCAGTTCCACGGGATGTTGTCACCTGCTGGTGCCATAACCAATACTTTAAAAAGTTATTCCACTGTTTTATAAATCCATTTGCTTCAGGGTATTGGGAACAGGTTGCCATGGGCAGTGAATTCCATGAGCATGAGCCCATTGCTATTTCATTGATTATTAGATCAGTTCTTACTCCAAAGCAATGTTTGGTGGAGTTCTGTGTCTGTCTATGGATGGTGCTTTGGTCAGAGACAGCAAGTCTAAATACAGAGCAAGTTCTGTTTTGGTGAGAACAAAGCTCTACCCTTTCTTGATGAAAGTAGTCCAAACTCACCAACCTGCCAACAGGTGACTGGCCAGCCTCCTCCTGCAGGAAATTCTGCACCAGTCTCTTACTTTTTCTAACTGCAAAGATCTTCAGAGAGTAATGGCTAATATTCCCCTTCCACCTCCCAGTATTCACTAATTCCTTTAGCCAGTTCTCATCTGGAACTCTACAGAGAAGGAAATCCTGGAAAACACAGTCTGTGTTTGACTATCACATCAATAAAACAATCTAGTACATCCAGAATTGTTCTTGAGACCAATATTACCTTGGAAGGACAGTCAGGATTTAGCAAGTGAGGATGAAAAGAGGTCATTCTAGGAAAGGATCTGAATATTGGCAAAAATACTGAAACCGAAAAACCCAAGGATTCTGGGGAATGGCAATTGCTCAAGTTTAGTTAAAACTTAAGGTATTTGGAAGCAGAATAGGAGGAGAAGTTAAAGAGCTATTGTTTGGTTACATTCAGAGAGAATCTTGAATTCCAGGCTGAGGTAATTGATTTTTAAAACAGTGGTTAAAAAGATGGCAGAAGAATAATATTTAAACAATGAAAGGAATGTATTGAGAATCACATTGCACAATTCAGAAGAGGATAAATTGAAGATAGTCATTTCTTCAGGGGGATACATACTAGGAAAATTACTGCTATTGTTGTTCAGGCTTAAAGTGTTAATGTTGAAATAGTAAGTGGCATTTTATCTTCCCCTCTGTTCATAAGCAAAATTGTGAAACTGGAGCTTTACTCTTTTTCATCCTTCACACATTTTTCATGTCACTTTCTTCATGAAGTAGAGTTCTAACACTCTCTTCTCATAAAACACTTTTGGCAAAAAACCATCATAAATTATTTCCTACTAATTTATAGATGGATAACACTTTAACATCCTAAGGAAAAATAGTTCTTCTGCTTCTTAATTTTTTTGGAACCAATGGGACTTGCTGAATTCAATGAAAACTAAGAATTTTCTCCTTAGAGGGGAAAAAATGTTTACACAAAGACATAAAATATTGCAAATAACTTTAGTAGACTCACATGTATACTAAATTCTACATGAACCCCTATAGGTACCATGATTTTTTGGTCAAGTACATTTAGCCAAAAGAAGAAAACTGTTCTTTGGCACTTGAGCATCACCATGCAAATAATAACAAAATTTTTGATGTTGTTGCTGCAATTTTGGCCAGGGCTAGGTTTGAACTCACCACCCTCGGTATATGGGGCCAGTGGCCTACTCCTAGAGCCATAGTCACTGCCCCAATAAGAACAAATTTTAAGAGAAGAGCTTTCAAGTGCCCCTAAGATCATACAGCTTAGTTAGACACCAGAGTCCATTCTCCATATGATAAACACCACAGAACATGCAAGTAGCTGGGCTGAACATAATAAATGCTTTTTGTTTTCCCCCTATTATCATGCAGGTTGAAAACACAGGCAATTTCTGAAGAGTTGTGCTGAAGTTACAGTTAAAAAATGCACACACGGGAATGAAAATGGAGGTAAACTTACTCTCTAGTTCTATTCAAGATTCAACCCCAGCCAAGCCACATGGCAGGGGTGAGAGGGAGGCATAAGGACAGGCAGAAAAAGCATCTCTTTTTCGGTGGGGGTTCAAAAAAAGGCCACCTGCTGTGCTTTCTCCCATATGATCTATAATGCCAGTGACCAGACACCAACAAAGAGCAGAGATTGAACTGTTCTTAGGGTGGGAGGGAAGCAGTGATGTTTCACAGATTCCACAGGTTCCTCTTTTGATGTGAGGCACCTGTGTGAGGTCTGGCTGAGCAAGGTCTGAGTACAGTGGTATTCAAGCACAGTAGCTTACACAACACCGGGGTTCATTCTTCTCTCACTGAACAGTCCGATGAAGGGCATAGTCTAGAGTAGGTAAAGGGGTTCTGCAACATGCAATCTCAGGTTCCAGCTCTGAGTCTGCAGAATTGGCAGTGGTGGTATGAACAGAAGTGGCACATTCTATGTGCAGAGCTCTCCGCCAGGGTTAAACCTCCCAGGAGGGAGATCTCACATAGTAGTCTCAAGCCAGGTGGCCTTATACCCTTCTAACCTCGGGTTCCCATTGCTTAAAAAGAAAAAAATGGAAAATCAGCATCAACAGGTAACCAGCACTGTCTGCCCCATCTTCTTTGATGCCAGGCCTTTTGCTGTCTGACCTTGGCCCTCCTATGAAGTAGATGGTATTATGGAATTAGGTATTAACCCCATTTCTCACACACATGTGATGCTACCAGAACAAAGACAATTTTTAAGAGTTCTGTCCTCTTATAGTCCTAGAGCGACACAACCATAAACATAGACTGGTCCAATTTATATATCTGAGGATATTTTATTGATGCACATATAGTATGATGCTACTTATCTCTGAGTTCTAGGTTGAGGACATCTCCCTCTTACCTTAAAAGTATACTTGAATGTGAGATATGAATGACCACAGCTGCATTCCCTGCTGTTTCATCCCTTCCCATCCCAGTTGCCACCAGGGTTGCTGGGAAACTTTGCCACAGAAAACGTTGTTCTTAATGTTTCTCGGAGACTAATGTTTTTTAGGACTATTTCTGGACGTATCCAGATGACCCATTGGTTCTCAAAATATTCTATTCAAATTCATCATACTAAGTCTCTTGCTTGAATTTTCACTAGGTCTAGCAGCAATCAGTTGATCAGAAAAATTTTAAAATCTCTCTCCCCAAATTACTGTATTTTTGGCATTTTATAGGTGCTTTAAATATTATACTGAATGAATAAAAGGTTGGATGTCACTTATGTGACAGTAGTTGTCACTCATTAGCTTGTATCATTAACATTTGGTGATATTAAAATACAGTTTCTGATTATGTAGGTCCTGAGCAGGGGCTGCAACTTTGCATTATTGTCAACTTGATGCTGGTGGTCTGGGGACCACACTTTGAGAACCACTATTGTACGATTAAATGGAATCCATGTTATCACCATAGAAATGTGTTAATAGATAACACATGAACTATGACAAAGGATGGCAACACTGCCTTATCTTGGAAACCAAGGTCTATGCTCTTATATAGTAGACTCATGCTGAAATATTGCCTTAAGTATTTTGCCATATGTCTTAGATATCATTAAAATATGAATACCTGTGTCTTAAGGAATCCCTGAGGATTACACATATAATAGGTAAGGTGCCTGGTACTTGGAAAACAGAGTTATAGCTATCACAATTATCATAAAACAATTAACAGTGTAGGTCATCTAAATTGTGATGAACCAGAAAAAACTCTTATTTAAAGATAAAAGTTATTTATTAACCACTATCAATAAAAGATTCAGAAGTAATTATGGTATTTGAGAATTATACCCCATAAGCCATCCTGTCTTTTCCTACTATGTAGATATAGGTCACTATAAAGTGGGGTCAAATTTTTTTGTTCTTAAATGTTGGAAAATATCTAATCAGATAGAATATAGAATATATCATTGTAAGTTCTTCATTACCAGATTTTTTTTTTTTGAGACAGAGTCTCACCCTATGATCCTTGGTAGAGTGCCAGTCACAGCTCCCAGAAACCTCAAACATTTGGGCGCAAACGATCCCCTTGCCTCGGCCTCCTGAGTAGCTGGGACTACATACATACACCTGCCACAACACCCAGCTGTTTTTAGAGGTGGGGTCTAGCTCTTGCTCAGGCTGATCTCAAACTTCCGAGTTCAGGCCATCCACTCACCTCAGCCTCTGAGAATGCTAGGATTACAGGTGTGAGCCACCGCACCTGGACAGCTAAATAAATTCTAGAGCCACCAGCCCAGATCACTGACAAATTGAAAGTGCAGTTCTAAAAGGTGCTAATTTGCATCTTTTGATTGCAAAATCAATTTTGAAAGTTTTTGAGTTTAAACTTCATAATTCAAAAGTTTCTACAAATAGAAATGGATGTTTAAGTAAAATCCATGAACTATGCTAGAATAATTTTACATACAATACTATTTGCAAGGTGCTTTATAATCACTTTTTATCAGTGCCTTTTAATAAAAGTTCTATAAAATAGGTCAATAATACATTCATAATTCTGCAAATGCAGATGATAAGGTACTTGCCTGGGGTTATACTGCACACTGGTATCAGTACAGAGATACGAGTTTTCACCCTGACATTGTGCTCCCCTAACCTTACTGCACTGCCTCACTACATTGTAAATTACTGATTTGCAACCACACTGCTACCTCTATGAGCAAAGAGGGTGTTACTAGATCTTATGAATTTACCGATTCTGACCTGTTTTCTATAAATAATGCCTCATATATTTAGAACACCTTATCATGTTCAAATCCATTTCGTATAATTTGCTCATTTGAGCTTTACACTCACACAAGGAAGGGATAAATTTCACTGAAGAGAAGCTATGTCCAAGATTAACAGTTGCAGAGATGGGACTACAGTCAGTGCCCATGGTTCATTCTTTGCATCTTAACCAGTGCTACCCCTAGTTTATACCAAGAGCCTCTCTACATATGAAGTTTCCTATAGAAAAATAATCCAACTTTAATTCAAAGGCAAAACAGTGCTAATATTTCAATCTGTATTACATCACCTACTGTCTGATTGGCTTCCTTAAACTCTCTGAGTTTTTGTTCATTGTTAAGATTGAGATTATAGTTATGTTCGCCTCATAAGGTTACTGAGTACCAATGGGGTGATGTATGAATAGCTTAGAATAGTGCTGGTGCATAATAATGCTCAGTTTGCTGATTTTAATATCTAACTCCAACTAGGTAACCTTAAACTCTACGTGTGCTCTCATATTAGATATTCTGTTTCCTTATCTGTAAAATGAGAATAATAACAACTTCATATGATTTTAATGAAAATAAACACTGAATGAGATAATGTATATAGAGAAATTATATATTACTGCTGTATAGTATTTTCTTATTAAATATATTTACTTGGTCTTCTGAATAATGAGGTTTATGAAATAAGAAGAAATATATATACTATATTCGTCTCTGACCTCAGTTTTTGATACCTTAAAAAAATTTCTAAGTAGGGCTTCTTAAATAATTTTTTATGCTAATATTTTGTCTTTAACTCCTGTTTCTGATAAAGAGCTCCTGAGATGTTTGTAATTCTCCGTAAGCAATGGAAGCATGTGACACAGACCTGCTGAATCCCTTGGTATTTCCTGCGGAGTAGGAGCATCTTATTCTAATGAGGCAACTCTGGGTCAGCTGCTAGATGGGAGCTGGATTTGGTTTGCTAGCATTTTGTTGAGAATTTTTACATCTATATTCATAAGAGATATGGATTTCTTTCTCATGGTGTTTATTCCTGCTTTTGGTATCGGGGAAATTACTGGCCACATCAAATTAGTAGAGAAGTAACCCTCATCTTCTATTTCTGGAAGAGTTTGAAATAGATTGGAATTATTTTTTTTTAATGTTTGGTAAAACTCACCAGTGAAACCAAGTAATCTTGAGTTTTTCTTTATGAGACGTTTTACAAATATTAATTCAATTTCTTTACCTGCATTTTATTCTTGCACTGGCTTCTGTAGTTTGTGTATTTCTGGGAATATGTCCACTTCTTTTAAGTTATCTTATTTGTTGACATAAAGTTGCTCAATCCTATTTATAGGATTTTTTAAAATTTTATTTATTTTTTTAAATTTTATTTTATTATTAAATCATAGCTGGGTACATTAGTGCAATCAAGGGGTACAATGTGCTGGTTTCATATACAATCTGAAATACTTCCATCAAACTGTTTAACATAGCCTTCATGGCATTTTCTTTGTTATTGTATGGAAGACATTTGTATTCTGCATTTAGTAAGTTTCGCCTGTCCCCTTCTAAGAATCCTATTTATTTTTATAAACAATTATGAGTGGTAGTGATGTCTTCTGTTTCACATCAGATTTTAGCAATTTTAGTCTTCTCTTTTTTTTCCTTTGTCAGTCTAGCCAAAAGTTTGCTCATTTTGTTTATCTGCTTAAGGGATCAGTTTTTGGTTGCATTGATTTTCTATTCCATTCTCTATTTCTTTTGCTACCACTCTAATGTTTATTAATACCTTTTTTTCCCTGCCTACTTTAGGTTACTTTGCACTTATTTTTTCAGTTTTTTAAAGTTTGACTCTGGGCCATTACTTGATTGACTGATTGATTGATTTACTTAGATCACTCTGTTGCCCTGGGTAGAGAGCTGTGGTGTCATAGCTCTCAGCAACCTCAGTCTCTTGGGCCCAGGCAATCCTCTTGCCTCAGCCTCCCCAGTAACTGAAACTAAAGGAGCCTGCCAAGATGCCCAGTTAGTTTTTCTATTTTTAGTAGAGATGGGGTCTCACTCTTGCTCAGGCTGGTCTTGAAACCCTGAGCTCAAGCAATCCACCTGCCTAAGCCCTGCCTCTCCCCCACGATACTAGGATTACAGGCATGAGCCACCCTGCCCAGCATAAATTTTCTTTTTAAATATATAAGCGTGCAACCTTATATAAATTTCCAGCTCAGAGCAGCTTTATCTCCAACCCTTAAGTTTTGGTCTGTTGTGTTTTTATTTCCTTTCATTTCAAAAGTACTTTCTCATTTCCTTTATGGTTTCTTCTTTGATGCATTGGTTATTTATAACAATGTTATTTAATTTTCACATATGTACAAATTGCTCAAATTTTCTTCATGTTAGCTAATTTCTAATTCAATTCCTTTCTGTTCAGTGAACATAGTTTCTATGAATTAAATCTTTTTCAATGTATTAAATCTTATCCTAAGGCCTACTCTATTGTGTATCCTAGAGAATTATTCTTGTATGTATGAAAAGAATATAGACCTTATTATTGTTGGGTGAAGTATTCTATAAGTATATATATGTGATGAGTTATTTTTTTTCTGGAGGCCTTTACAATTTTCTCTTAGTCTTTGTTTTATAAAAATTTGATTGTATTGGATATTGGTGTATATTTCTTTGAGTTTGTCCATAGTGGGAGTTTGCTGAGCCTTTCGGATCTATAAATTACTGTTTCTTTATCAAATTTGGGATATTTAAGCCATTATATTTTTTATTTGTTTCTGCTCCTTTTTCTCTCTTTTCTATGCTCATTATGCACATTTTTGGTATGTTTTTAATGTTCCATTTTCTCCAGGATTCTATTTTTGTTCTTAAGTCTCTTTTCTCTATAATCTTCACACTGTATTATCTCAAATCCATCTATCTTCAAGTTCAATGACTCCTTCTCCAGCAAGCTCAAATCTACTTTTGTACCATTTAGTGAAGTTTCATTTTAGTTAATGGAATTTTTAATTCAAGAACTTCCACTTTAAAATTTCTATCTCCTTTATTGAGACTGTATATTTGATGAAACATTGTTATCATACCTTCCTGTAATACTTTACGAACTGTTCCCTTCATGTCAGTGAGCATATTTATAATAGTCACTTTGAAGACTTAGTTTGTTCAGCCTAACACATGAGCCCCACAGGGTTATTTCTTCTCCTTAATTGTTGTTTTCTCTGAATGAATCATGCATTACAATTTCTTTGTAGATCTTATTTTTGCTGTTTAAACCTGAACATTGTAGGTAACATATTGCAGCACCTCTGGATACACATCCTTTCCCTCTGGATTTTTTTTTTTTTTTTTTTTTTTTTGCTCTGATCCCAGAAAGTCCTATTTTAGCTATCTCTTTCCTGGATTTCTCTGCTAAACTTCTGGCCAGCCAAGTACCTGGCTTCTTCCGATTAGTATCATGGACCTAGCAGCCTCCTCCTCATAGTTCACCCCCAAGACCTTCATTGCTTTTGACATTGCCCTTAGGCATGTACTTCCCTTGGGTCTGTTCCAGTAAAATTATCCCCCTCAGGGAGAGCTACAGATATCTCTACTCTTCCTGGATGTTTCTCCCCTTAGGCAGAATCTCTATACCACTGAATCAGAGCTGGGGTAGAGAACGCCAACTTACATTACCCCAAACAAACTCCTGTTCTGTGAATGGTGGGCATGGAGGCCTGGTAGGTTCAGCTAACCCCTACTAGTGTAAAACCTATGACCTATCTAGATCAGGCACAATCTAGAACGAGTATTCCTGGCCTACTAGATATGGAGAAGAGCTTTTCCTCTACAACTGGGTGCTGTGCTAAGGAAGGGAGCCCTGGTACTTCCAACCACACATATCTGGAATAGAAAATCTGGAATATAAAGTTGTGGGTAAAACAGATGAAAGGTACCATGACTTTCCTTCAAAAGTGAAACTATAGCTCTCGTCTAGAATTTTGAGACAGAAAGGGATCCATTCTTGTCCACACTCACCCACAGTATAGCTTCTATCACACAGAGCTTTGGTATTGTTTCAATGGGAGTGCTCAAATGTCACTGACTTGCTGTTCTTATCAAGGGTTAGTAAATTTTCTTTCATAAATATTTATATATAAATGCTACACATATATTCATAGAATAATCTCCAAAGACATTAATTATTTGGCTCATTTGGTTTTTTACTTTTATAGTTTTCACCAATTAAAATGGTTGTTTCAAGAGTGAGAGGATCCACCAGGATCTTTATAAAACCTTATAGAAGTTTTACACTCACCATCCATTCCTACGACAAAGAGGAACTCAGGTATAATTAATTTCAAGTCTTACCATACTCCATGCCCTAACTCTTTCTTTATAAAAATAGGTTGATAAACTAATAGCATGTATCTGTGTCTTTTTATATTACAACACCTTCCTGTTGTTATTCATTATAAGGTAGTTAAGGAGATGGCTAGAAAAACTATTTAATTCTTCAAAGATACTATAAATAAGGGATGGAAAACAGTGGTATCTTCTACTTGAAAGAAACCTCAAGGAAGCTGGGATTAAGTGGAAATCAAATGGAACAACTAATTTGAGTCTTAACTGTATTCTGTTATATGATTCAATAAGGTTACCATTCAACATAAGTCCTCTTTTTCATTCACAGAAACCCAGCATAATTATTCACATCTTACTGACTACTGGCTTTTAAGGAGTCATTATACACAAGATGCATCGATTTATATTAAATTGCCTACTGACAACCTTCTCTGAAATTGAGATTCTGGGGTTTCACTGTCTCAAAAACAAATTCCTATAATTAATTTTTCTATGGTCTTTAGGATAATTAAGTGTTTAAAATTATAGCTAAAAAGAAACATTGTTGTAAGGATCCTAATAGAATCTAGGTTACCTGAAAACATTTTTCCCATTTTGAATTTTCACTGGTAAGTTTCTGTAATGGTTCAGTATTATTTTAGGACACTTTAAGGGCAACACTAGGCCAAATGCTCAAGTTCCTAATGGTTTGCTGTGACCTAATAATACAGAATTGTTGTGCTATAAATACATAATATGGAAATTCACCTTTGGATAAATCTTTGTTAATAAAACTTACCATGTGAGACTTTAGGAGATTAATGCTAGAAAATAAACATAGGCATGTCTCTATATGCATTTGATGAAATGTTACCTTTGAGCTTTTAACTATAACTATGATATGTATAAATATTACATCTATATTTATATATTGGTAAAATAATTGCTTAAAACTGCCACTTTATTAATGCTGTATAATACATGTGTATTTGAAAGTAAAACATATGTGTATATTTGGAAATTACTCTCTCACTAGAGAAAAGGAAGATGATTACAAATACCTGGTAAAACTCCAGTATAGGCATGAAATCTGCCTAGCATTTTAGTATTCATTGAATACATACCTTTTTACATTTTTCTTTCTTGTTTTGTTTTTTTTTTGGAATGGCTTGGGGCAAATTTTATGCATTATTATTTCAAAATATTATGAGGGTACAAAAGTTTTTGGTTACATAGATTACCTTTGTAATGTTTGAGTTGGGATTGTAAGTGTACCTTTTGCCTAACAGTGTTCATTTTATTTTATTATTATTATTTATTTTATTTTATTTTTTTTTTTTTTAGAAACAGAGTCTCACTCTGTCACCCTCAGTAGAGTGCTACGGTGTCACAGCTCCTAGAAACCTCCAGCTCTTGGGTTTAGGTGATTCTCTTGCCTCAGCCTCCTGAGTAGCTGGGATTATAGGCGCCTGCCACAACACCTGGCTATTTTTTGCTGTTGCTGTTTTTGTTGTTGCAATTTGGCCAGGGCCAGGTTTGAATCCACCCCCCTCCTTATACAGGGCCAGCACCCTAGTCACTGAGTCACAGGTGTCATCCCCCAGTACTTTTCTTTTTGGTTGCATCCTTTCCTGGCTTTGTTGTCAATCAAGGTGATATTGGCTTAAGAATTAGTTGGGGAGAATTTGCTCCTCCTTGATGTCATGGAATAATTTCAGAATTATTTACCACCTCCTCTGTTTTGGGTCTGGTCCTGGGCTTTTATTTACTGAAAAGTTTTTTTATTGCTATTTTGATCGTATTGCTCATTATTGGTTCTATTTCTTCCTGCTTGAACCCTGGAAGGTTTTGTGTTTCTAGAAATTTGTCCATTTCTTCTATGCTTTCCAGTTTATGTGTGCAGAGATATTCATAGTATTTGAAGATAATATTTTGTATTTCTGTGGCATTGGTTACAATATCTCCTTTTTAATTTTTGATTGATCTTTTCGAGGTCCTTTCTATTTCTCTCTATTGCTAGTTAATTCATCAGAGGTCTACCAATTTTGTTTATTTTTTCAAAGAACCAACTTTTTGTTTCATTGATCCTTTTTATTATTTGTTTTGTTTCATTTTCTATTTCATTAAGTTCTGCTCTGATCTTATTTATTTTCTTATTCTGGTTTTCATGTAGGTTTCCTTTTCCTTTTCTAGTCCATGAAAAATATCATTAAAATGTGAACTTGTAATTGTTCTATTTTTTTAATGTAAGCATTTAAAGCTATGAATTTTCCCCTGAGGAATGCTTTTGCTATAATACCATAGATTTTGACATCCTGTTTTTCCCTTTGTCTTTCAATTCAAAGAATTTTTTTCATTTCCATCTTAATTTCATTATTGACTCAGTAATGGGTCAGCAGCAAGTTCTTTAATTTCCATGACTTTATATAGAATTGAGTATTTCTCTCTTGAAGTTGATTTCCAGTTTTATTCTGCTGTTGCCTTACAAGACAAGGGTACAATTTTGATTTATATGAATGTGTTCAGACATGCTATGTGGCCTAAGATATTAGGCCTATTTAATTTTGGAGAAGAGTGTAAGAAGATCAATTTTGATAAGAAGAGTGTATAATCATTAGTTTTATTGTAAAATGTTCTGTAAATATCTGTTAGGTCCATTTGTCCTAAGAGTTCAATTTAAGTTCAGTGTTCCTTTATTTATTTTCTTTTTTTGGATGATCTGTCCAGTATTCTCAGTGGGATGTTGAAGTCCCCAGCAATTATAATTTATCTCATTGTGAATTTGGGTGCACTTGTGTTAGCTGTATAAGTATTTAGGATTAGTATGTCCCCTTGTTTAATTGCTCCGTTTACATTAGGTAATGACCATCTTATCTTTCTTTACTGCTGTTCATTTAAAGTCAATTTTATCTAATATGGAAATGGCTACACCTGCTTTCTTTTGGTTTCCACTTGCATGAAATATTTTTTCTACCTCTTCCCCTTGAGTTGCTCTGCATCTTTGTGGGTTAGATGTATTAACTGTAACAACAGATACTGGGATTATATCTTTTAACTATTTAGCCAGGCTATGTCTCTTAAGTGGAGCATTCAGATCATTAATGTTAAGAGATAGAATTGATATGGGATGCTCTTCTGTTCATCATTTTGGGTAATATCTTTGGCTGAGAGGTAAAACTTGTATTTGATATGAGCTCTATGCTTTAGTTTTGGGGTAATTTTACACTGGTGAGTTTCTATTATGCTGATTCATGTATAATACAATTCTGGGTATTTCCTACAGGGCAAGACTGGTCTTGACTTATTCACTCAGTGTTTGCTTGCATGGAAAAGTCTTCATTAGTTTTTCAGGTTACAAAATTCTAAGCTGGCAATTTTTCTGTTTAAAAAGACTGAAGATGGTGCCCAAGTCCCTTCTGGCTTGTAGTATCTGTTAAGAAGTGTGCAGTTAGCCTGATGAGTTTTCCGGTGTAAGTAACTCACGTCTTGCAGAGGTTCTTCCTTTGCGTTGACTTAAGCCAGTCTGATAACTATGTCTTGGTGATGGCTCCTTGCAACAATCTCCCAGATAATCATTGGACTTCTTATGTCTGAATGTCTAAATCTCTAGGAAGACCAGGAAAGGTTTCCTGAATTATTCCCTCAAATAGTTTCCAGCCCTTGTGCCTTTTCTTCTTCATACTCAGGGATGCCTTTGATTCTTATATTTGGCTGTTTTACATAATTGCTTATTTCTCATAAGCTTTGTTCCTTCCTCATAATTTTCTGTTCTTTATTTTTGTCTCACTGAGTTAATTCGAAAGAGTTGTCTTCAGGCTCTGAGATTCGTTCTTCGGCCTGATCTAGCCTATTATTAAAACTTTTCACTGTGTTGGAGGCAGTGCCTGTGGCTCAAAGGAGTAGAGTGCCAGCCCCTTATACCAGAGGTGGTGGGTTCAAACCCAGCCCCACAAAAAAAAAAAAAAAAAAACATTTTTCACTGTGTTTTGTAGTTCCTTAAATGCACTTTGTTTTTTAATATACCAATCTCTTTAGTGAATATTCATTCAATTCCTGAATTGTTTTTCGGGTTTATTTGAGTTGTTTTTCCCTTTTATCTTGAATTTCATCAAACTCTCTTACAATTCATATTGGAAATTTTTTATCTATCATTTTCCTATTTTCATTTTGGTTGGTATGAATTGCTAAAAAGCAGCTGTTCTCTTCTGTGATTGCCCTTTTTATACATCCAGAGTGCTTTTGCTAGTTATTACTCATCTAAAGTAGGTATTGCTTCTTATTTTGGGATTTTAATTTAATTTTCATTTGTTTACATCACTTATAAGTACGTGTCTATAGCATATGTTAAGTGAGAACCCTTGGCTTTGTTTGTGGGTACTTTGATTGAAAACTGGATTCTCAATCAATGCCTTGACTATAGATATCCTTAGTGTGGTGGTTTTCTCAGTTACTTGTTGTTTGTAGGCTGTCGTAGTCTACATTTTTCTTTTAATTGGAAGGTGATTTGGGTTAAGTTTGAAGAATTTCACAATGGATAATTCAATTAGATTATAATTGGAACTTGGTTCACCTCAATGTCGAACCATACTTTTATGAACTGGTAACAAGTATAGAAACAATACTCTAGTAATGTCATCATGATCATGTACACACAGCAAATAGAATATGCAGCAATTTACCAGTTTCTTTTATTTACTAATCTGTTTTCAAATAAGAATAGCAGTATTTTATAATATTTTTCATATGTGTAAAACTTTATTCCACTCCAAACAAGTATATTTGTGACTTTGCACCTTCTGTTCCCTTGTCTGAAATGCCTTTCCTTCCATCTATAATTTCTGATCTTTCACAACAGGTACAGATTTTATCCCACACACATATCTAAAGAAAGCCTCCTTTCTCTCCTCCAGATCTAATTACCTGTTTTTCTAACTTCTAACTTGGAATTATATATGCAGATTTGGCTTTTAAATATTATATTTCACTATCTTTTTTTATTACATTGTGCTTTTTTTTGCCTAAGTGTACATATTAAACTTTGTCTTTAGACTAGAAATTCCTAAAAATTATATGCTAAATTTCCTTTTATATCCTTGGATAACTCCCATGCCTGGCACCAAGACTGTGCACAGAAATATTTTTAGAAATATTACTTTCTCTATAAATGATATTTACATTTTATTAACTTATTCTATTTAGTTAAAAGAGTTTTTTGATTATTTCGCTAATTTAACATTTATTGTTGCTTATTGTTTACATGGGACTGCACTGTCCCTCTTCAAATAAATAGTTCCCAGATTAATTATTTATTTTTATTAATGCCACTTATTTGAAGGCCAACTATAAATTTGCATCATAAAATATTACGTATTACTCTTAATCATCATCACTCTAAATTTTTTCCAAGAGTACATAACAACTCCTTAATAGCCAATTCTCTCTTACATTCTTGTCCCATTATTAACCTAATTCTCTATCTCACTGATAACTTTTTGATTGCTTTTCTAAGGGTTGCTTTTTTTTCTCTTCTATTCCATTAAAACTTTCCTATGTTTATCTTTCTCTTTCCTTAGACGTTTACGCTTTTGTCTACACACTTTCTATTCATGTTTTCATTTAATCTTACAAATTAAAATATCAGTTACTCTTGACTTTATCCCTCTTTAAGCCTCCAAACCATCCACTGAGAAGTTCTTGAGTCTACCTTTCTAATTATTGTTATATATAATTCTTCACCATCTACTTTCACCTGCTACAACTTCCAAAATTGCCTCCTGGTTTTAGTCTGTATCGCTATGTTATTTGATTTTCCAGAATAATCTTCCTAGTGGCTGTTGGATTATGATACTCCCTTCACTACCTGCCCCAAAACCTAAGGAAAGGAAAGGGAAAGTGACTGAAACAAAGGCTGGGGAGAAAGTGCAGGGGAGAGGAAGGAATAGACAAAATGCAGACTCTGGAATTCAAGTTATCTTTATCTTCTAGGTCGAAACATTCCTTTTCCTGTTAATATTTTCATGTAGCAACCAGTGCATTCCACTTGTTTCTGATGTCCGGCCTAGTGAAATTTTAGCATTCAAGAACATTCCCAAATTGATGGAGCTGTTCTGCATAGTATAAGCTGAAATTGATTTCTCTCTCTGAACACTAATAACACTTGTTTGTATCATTGCATGTTATAGTTAAATAATGTATTGCAAGGATATTAGTACCTATGTCATTGCTTTTGCAGAATTGATAGCTCTTTGAGTCTGGAAACCATTTTAGTGACATCATGATGCCTACCCAACCACATATAGTATCATATAAATAGATAGTAATTTATTCTAAAAAAGATGTCAGTTAATGAAGATGATCATTGCATTACCACTAAAAACTTAAATTATGAATGAATGTTAACCTTTTCACAGTAGCCAGTTTTGAAAGCTGTTCATTTATTTCAGCAGTGCTACCACAATCTTAATATATGTAAATAATCTGAGGTCAAGAAAACATATTTTATATTTATAGGTACCTATCATATACATGTATAATGTGCGACTGGCATACAGTAGGTTCATCAGTAACTTAATTATTCAATACACAAAGAAATATTTTTGGCTTCTCTTTCTTGAGGGTAGCTCTAGCAACTGTGTTAAGAAATAGCATTTTTGTTCATTTCTGTTGATGGTTCTCCCATTTCATGAAAATAGCCAGCATCTGTGAGCCAAATTTGGTGCATAATAATAGTAATCAAGCTAATTAAAGCAATTTTTGACCACAAGAATGACAAATCATAGAGGAGAATATCTAAAATGCCAGGCACAATCATAATTTATATCAATGCTATTAGAAATGTATTTTACACAATCCAGACTGACTGCATTTACAACTGGACTGGAACTCTTGAACTGTACAGGCTGCAGTCACCGCACCAGTACCTTGGTGGAGGGCTGGTCAACCACAACCGTAGAAGTCTCCAGCCCAATCTCACTCTCCTGCTCATATAGTTGAAAACTGAAAAACAAACATGGGGCGGAACCAGCGGAAAAACTTTGCCAACATGAATAAACAGAATAGTGAAACTCCCCCCAAAAATGACAAACCATCCAATCCAGACTATCCCATCAACAAACAGATGGTGGAGATGTCTGAAATCGAATTTAGAATCTGGATAGCAAACAAGATTAATAAAATGGAAGCTACCATGGAGGTAGAGATTATAGGATTAATTCAGAAGTTGTCTCAAGAATTCAACCAATTCAAAGACAAAATGACCAAAGATCTTGACACATTGAGACAAGAAGTTGCAACCCTCAAAGAGATGAGAAATACAGTAGAAGCCCA
>CAUYON010093982.1:0-21833 GCA_963573935.1 Arctocebus calabarensis | reverse complement strand
TAATTGCTAAGTCATGGAAGAAGCCCAAGTGCCAATCGACCCACGAATGGATTAATAAATTGTGGTACATGTATACCATGGAATACTATGCAGCCTTAAAGAAAGATGGAGACTTTACCTCTTTCATGTTTACATGGATGGAAACTGGAACATATTCTTCTTAGCAAAGTATCTCAAGAATGGAAGAAAAAGTATCCAATGTACTCAGCCCTACTATGAAGCTAATTTAAAAGTTTCATATGAAGGCTATAACCCATCTATAGCACAAGAATATGGGAAGGGAAGGGAGAGGGGAGGTTAGGGTGGAGAGAGGGTAATTGGGGCCACACCTATGGTGCATCTTAGAAGGGTACAGGCAAAACTTACTAAATGTAGTATACAAATGTCTTCAGACAATAACTAAGAAAATGCAATGAAGACTATGTTAAACAGTTTGATGAAAACATTTCAGATTGTATATGAAGCCAGCACATTGTACCCCTTGATTGCACTAAAATATGCAGCTATGATTTAATAAAAAAAATAAAGTATAATGACTTGTAATGAATAAACTAATTTTTACAGATAGTCAAGGTTCAAGATTCTTTTCCTTTGCACCATTTTTAAGGATGTAAATAATTTCCTATATAGTATTTGCAAAAAAACCAAATTTTTAAATACTAAGTGTGTAAATTATCCAGAAAACGAAGCATAGTTATGATACTCATACTATTGACTCATATTAACAAGCTATACTTTGAAACATAATGGATAGCTGAGACTTGATCACATTTAGAACAACTCTATGGACAATATTTTTAACATTAAATTTGCAAATCATAATTAGCTTATAACCCCAAATGTGATAAAGTACTCAAAGTCTAAGATGGCTTAAGATGGTTTGAAGGTAATTCTATGACCAATGGCAAATTTCACTTTTGATTTGGCAAACATTACTTTTAAACACATATCTGTTTGTCACTTTCCAAGCATGTTTCTTTGGCATTCCCTTGTATTACCACCACTAGCACCATCAGTTTTCAATTTCCACTGCTGGAGTATAGGCCCCCACCACCTCTCGTTCACACTTTTCCATTAGCCCAGATACACTTTTCCATACATGGAAATCCTTCTTCTCATTCAATGCCCAGTTCCAGTATGATGTGTTTATAAAAAGAATATTTGAAGTCAGAAATCTAACTATTACATTATCAACACAGTAATTATTCTTATTAAAACTGAGTTCAATTGAGTGAGTAGAGCAGCTACCATTAAAAAAAATAAAAATGTTTGCATGGAGGTAGGAAAAGGTGAGCCATGTTGCTACTTTCCTCCTGTTCCAACATATTGCTTGAATTTGTGAAATACTCACTTCTCATTCTACCTTATAGTATTATAGAAGTGGTTGCTCACACATCTGTCTTCAGTATTTCAATTCGATAAGTAATTATAAGTACCAGGAAAGGCCCTTAGAAATAAAGGCAATGTCCTATCCAACCACGTATTCTGTTGTATTTAACATCATCTTTAAACTTAGTAAGTATACAATGAATGCTTGGTAATTTTCATTTAATAGCACTTCCTCTCCTTTTTAAGGAAAATCATAGAATGAAGTCAAATTCCTTCTCACTCAGGATTGCAGAAACTCTGAATGTTATTTGGATTACATCGTATGTGACTTGACTACTCAATTTCTATCACAACACCTAGCACTTTCTTGTGAAGAAATGTTGCACATTCCTTCTTTAAATAAAAAAAGATTTGGCATCTCTGAGAATATTGAAAATGAACCCCTTAAATTCTTTAAGACATATCCATTTTTACCTAATTATTTTTTTAAAGGCTATAAATTGTTGTCAGATTTTAGATGAATATCCTCAAACTCTACTGTACACATGAATTTACCTGAGGGTTGCAGGGCCTGAATCTCTGCATTTCTAAATTACTCCCAGGAGATGTATGTGGCTTCTGTTCCACCAGCAACACTGGATTTAAGAAAGAGCCTCTCAGGGATTAGACTTCATACTCTCATTTCAAAGAACCCTTATTGAGTCACTGCAATGCCCCTCTTCTTCAAAATGAGGGGTGAGGGGCAGAGGAGAATGGGGTGAGGAATTCAGGTAAGAGAAACAAGTTTGCAGAAGAAAAGCTCTGGCCTTTGCTTGAAAACAATAACAACAACTACTTGGTGGATATTTTTAGCTAAATTGATTCAGATTTAATTAGTTACACAGTCATTTGAAAAAGTATATTTCAGTCCTCTGGCTTTAGGACACGTTAAAACAGAAAAAAAATAAACTTTTAAGTAATGTTCTGAGACAGTCTCTATTCAGTCCAAACTCTCTTAACCTACACCCTTTAAAAATGAATTCTGGTCTTTGTAGTGATAGTTCTGGTAGTTAGGTCTTAAATTGTCAAATAGCATGTTCAAGGTAATCTATAACAAATAAGACTGCCTTTTTAAGTATACTCTTAAAAACTAATAGACTTAGAATATTTCTTTTTTTTTTTTTGTAGAAACTTTATCGCCCTTGGTATAGTGCCCTGGCGTGACACTGCTCACAGCAACCTCCAACTCCTGGGCTTAGGCGATTCTCTTGCCTCAGCCTCCCGAGTAGCTGGGACTACAGGCGCCGGCCACAAGCCCAGCTATTTTTTTTTCTATTTTGAAGTTCGGCCGAGGGTGGGTTTGAACCCACCACCTTCGGCATATGGGGCCGGCGCCCTACTCACTGAGCCACAGGTGCCGCCCAGACTTAGAATATTTCATCTTCTTTCAAGCAGAGACTACCTGACAGGACACACCTATTCAGTGATGCTGCTATTTCTTCACAAGACCTTTAAGAGCTTCTCTTTGAGAGACACCACCCAGCAACTAAGGATATTTTGAATATCCTAGGAAATGGTATATCTTTTCATTTAAAGGGAGGTTTGATTTTTTTAAAATAACAAAAATTCACTGGACAAACTGAATATGATGTGTGATAGAAAAATGGGTTTCTTTTTTATATGACTTAACTTATAATATGACTCTTAAATCATGAGACTCTTTACTTGTATGAGTCACAAACAGTTCTGCACTTATTTATTTAACCACAATAAAACCAAAAAGCAATGAGAATGCAGAACATGCAACACATTTATGTTTTTCTTATCTATCATATCATAGGCTAGACTTAAAGTGACTGGGGTAGGTCTTTTTGTAATCCCACCCACCAAACTCATCATGCTGGCAGACAGAGTACTATGGGGACCACAGTAGTCATTTCTATCCTCTTCTAAGTAGAATCTTCTATGGAGCCTATTACTATTGGTTACTATTGGTTCATTTGGTTTTTTGTGATTGGCATATATGGTTATAGAAACGAAAGCTGTTTAATCCCAAGAGTTCACTGAAATCACATGAGAATTCTCACACCACAGCCTCAATAAAGGGGTGGTAATCTTTGTAAAATGTGCTTTCTTTTAAGACATCTATCTTATGCTTCTCCCAGTACACTTTGTTTTCTGCAGAGTTTCCCATACTGCACACCTGTTTATAAATTAAGCTGGATAGTATATAACACAGTTGTTCTTGCTATATTTAATAATGATATGAATTGCAGTCTTGGTGCTCCATTTGTCTTTTCTGAACACTTGGTTCGGTTTGAGGAACCAAATAAATGCTCATATCTAATTTCCTTATCCTGTATCCATACCCCATATACTTTCTCTTCTACAAATAAAGTTATTTCACCAATCCATTTGAGCCAGGACAACTAGATACCAAAGCACAGAAGTAGAATTGTCAATAAAGCTGAATCAGTGGTAAGTGTCCTATCTTAAGCTTGCAGTTTAGACAACTTTAAGTATATTACCTGATACTAGGGGAATAAAGTTAAATATTAGGAATAGGCTAAAGCTGAAAATAAAAATGTAAGTTAAATTTCACATCCAAGAATAGTGTGAGGGCAAGGTCACTGGTAAACACAAACAGCACAGCAAGTGAGGAAACAGAAGAGGCAAAGCAGAGATGGGGGGAAATCAGAGTCCAAGGACTAATGCAAGTTGGAACTCAACAGATGTTAAGACCAGAGAATGAGGAAATTCTTATACCCCAAAGCTGAAGCAAATTTTGAGAATGTTCTGATATGACTGGAGTTGTTCTGTTCCTAGAAAAACCATAAACTTGAAGAAAAAAGGAATAAAGAAATTGAGGGAGGGAAAGCAGAAAAAATATATTAGGAAGGAAACCTGGTATTCAAAATACTTCCATCTCCTAAAAAGAAGAATACACATTCCAGGATTACAGCAAGGAAATTAGAAGATGAGTCTGGGTCATCTCTTTGTAAAAGAAAGTAAAGAAGTGCTCCAAATTCATGCTATCATATCAAAAGGATATGTCAGCCAGTTTGAAGAAGCTCCTACTGACCAAATCTAGAATAATATAAGCATTAAAAATAAATTAATAATGGTAATAGATTATAACCTATTTAATAAAATGAGGATTCATTAGTCCATTCTGATAGAAATAAACGAGTGATTGAATTGGGGAAAGGAAAGCTCTTTCTTAGATTCCAACTAATAAATACATAAGAAATACCGAAATTAGAAAATCATCAATAGTTGCTGTAACTAGTGGTTAAAAATTTGGCAAGGAACATGACATAATGTAGTCTCATAATTATCTCTCAGAAATTTGGAGCAAAGTGGCCCTGGGAAGCTCCTACTTAATATACTGAGAAGGACACGGCATCACTTCTGTAATACTACTGCCAAAATTTATAAACTAAATCTACTCAAGAGGAAACATCTGAAAATCATAAATTATAGAACATTCTTCAAATACTTTGTTTGTAATCATCCAAAATATCAAGGTTAAGAAAGGCGAATGAATTACTGCAGGTTAAAAGAATCTAAAGAGGCATGACAATTAAATGTAATGTGTTATTCAAGATAGATCCTGGACCGGGGAAATATAACTATAAACAACACGATGGCTATAATTTGGCTGCTGAATTTGAAGGTGGACTGTGCATTAGGTAAGACCGTACCAATGTTAAATTTCTTAGTTTTGATAACTGCACTATTTCTATAAGAGAATATTCTTGTTTTAAAGAATATATATTATTTAGTGATTAAAGGGGCCTGACGTCCACAACTCACTTTCCAATAGCTCATTAATATGCATATACATGCATATTGTTATATGTGTATGTCTGTATAGATATAGAAAGAAAGACATGAATAAATAAAAAATGTTAAGATAAGCAGACAAAATAAAGGACTGGTACATCTGGGTAAAGGGAATATATGAGGTCTGAAATGAAGATCATGAACTTGCTACTGTGTGCTTATGTTGGCAGCACTATACAAACAGCTTGGTAAGGTTTCATAACCTTGGCAAATCAGTGTCTCCACAGCTATGTTTGTGTTGACCTATAGCAGTGTCTCACTGCCTTGCATTCATTATTGTTGTTGTGTGTTTTTGTGTGCCATTATGAGAATGTTGTAGCTTGAATTAGAGCAACAAACAAACATCCGTAAATTTCTTATTAATTAAACTTGGCAAGAGTGGAAGTGAAATCAGGGACATATTACTCCAAGTTTTGGGGAATAGTGCCATGAAGAAAATGGCAACATACAAAAGGATTAAATGTTTTTCTCAGGGGAGAGAAAGCCTCGGTGATGAAAAGAAGTCAGCAATAAGCAGAATCGACAAAAACATTGCAAAAATGTGTCAAATTTTCCAACTGACTGCGAGAAACATAGCAAACCAAATAAACATAGATAGAAAAACAATTAAGAAAAACTTAACTGAAAATCTTGGCATGAGAAAGGTGTGTGCAAGAATGGTCCCAAAGGAGCTCACCAATAAACAAAATCAAAGGAGATTCAAAGTTTGCTGAGACCTTTTGGAGAGGCAAGATGATGTTTTGGGCCATGTTATCACTGGTGATAAAACATGGTTGTACCAATACTACCCTCAAACAAAGCATCAAAGTGCACATCGGAAGTCAGCCAATTCTCTACAATTAAAATGCTCCGTCAACCCAAATCAAGAGTCAAAATGTTGTTAACTTTTTTTGGTATCATACAGATTGTTCATTATAAATTTGTACCAACTGGACAGTTAACCAAGTTCACTATTTAGAAGTACTGAAAAGGTAGCATGAAAAGTTAGATGAAAACAACCTGAACCTTTGCCGACTTATGGCTCTTGCATTATGACAATGTACCAGCTCACATGGCACTGTCTGTAAGGGCGTTTTTAAACAATAAATAAATAACTGTATTGGAATACCCTCCATACTCATTTAATCTGGCCACCAATGACTTTTTTCTTTACCCAAAGATAGAGGAAGTATCAAAAGGAAGATATTTTGATGACAATCAGGATATCAAGGACAATATGATGACAGCTCTGATGGCCATTCCAGAAAAAGAGTTCCAAAATAGCTTTGAAAGGTTAACTAGGTTCTAGCATCAACACATAGCTTCCTAAGATGAGTACTTCAAAGATGACTGTAGTGATATTCAGCAAGAGGTATGTTGCACTTTTTCTGAGATAAATTCATGAACTTAATTGTCAGACGCCATACAGAAGTTACTTGTACTATTCTTGTAACTTTTCCTGTAGATTTGAAATACCCTTTAAAAATGGTAAGGTTTAGATGGTGTTAGGGATAACAAGTATGGAATTGAAAATCTCCAGTAACATTTGTAAGAAAAATTCAGAGGAAAGAGACTCGAAGAGGAACAAAGCATAAAGTGTAGAATATTACAGAAAAACTGTAACACCTAAGTGAGGCAGGATAATGATCTGGAAATGAAAGCATAAGCTTTGGAGTCACGCAGGCCCTGGCTCTCCTACTTATTAAATGTGTGACCCTTGACAAGTTATTTAACTTCTCTAAGTCTCTAAGTCTTTCTAACTTTTTTTTTTTTTTTTTGGCCAGGGTTGGGTTTGAACCTGCCACCTCTGGCATATGGGATTGGCACCCTACTTCTTTGAGCCACAGGTGCCACCCCAGTAAGTCTCATTTTCTTCACCTGTAAAATTGAAATTTGTAAGTGTTCCACATAGTTGAACAGTTATCTAAAACATATTTAGTAAATGCTAGCTATTGTTCTTTGATTAATGCATCATCTTTGAATGATACTGTGTACACTGGATGTCTCATTAACTGTTGGATACCTGAAAACAGAATATGCTTAGCCACAAATAATTTCTTCCAAAAGAGTTAAAAGCGCATACACTTGAAACAATAAAGCTGAATTAAAACTTGAGGAGGCATAAAATTGTTATTTACAAGTTTTTTTAAAAGATGATTGAAATGGAAATTTTAACAGAAATGCAGTAAGATGTGCATAGAGCACACAGTAATTTTTGTGCCTAAAATAAGGTCTTTAAAAATACAACCAGTAAAATGAATTCTAATTCAAAGTATCTCTTTGATGAATAAAGGTGATACTTCAAGTTGCTCAAAAAGCAGGCACTAAATAAATTCATGATACTGTTAATGCAAATTAGTTACCTTTTATCTTACACTGCAAAACCACCACCAGGTGTGTCTTATTCTAAATCTAGGAGATAATTACCTTTCAGTTTCACATCAATCATCCAAGTTATAGGAATGTTATGAGTCCTTTTTATTTTACAAATATTTACCATGTAAGTTCTACAAATCTTGGGACGATAAGTAATCTGGTTTTAAATTCTGTTTTCTCTCATATGCCCCCTCCTAAAATTCCAAATATCTTGCAGTCAGTGATTAAGTATTGATATTGCTCATTGAAGAAAAGAAGGCAAAAGGAAATTAACATTTTCCATTTACCCCTGTATCTTTGTTATCTACATTATCTCTGAAAATGTCACTTATTTTACTTAATTATTTCAATCACCTCATGAGGAGATGGAGAAGCTAGGACTTGCTCAAGGTCACCCGGCTAGATAGTTGCAACGCTAGTATTAGGTAGAATCCACATTTGACACTAATACCTACACCTTTTACTACAATATGCTGCAATAATGTGAATAATGGAAAATATTCTAGGGGTTAACTGAATGATATCAGTGTTAAAATAAGCATATTTAATTGTCAAATGCATGACTAGAATATTATTTAGAAAATTCTCCAAATCACCAGATGAAAGGAAAAATCAAACCTAAGGAACTCTTTCAAAAAACTTTCCAAGGACTTTTACCAGGAATATTTTAAATAATCTCAACTGCACTGTGCTTAGCCAATGCTATTTCATTTCTCTCTCCATCAGCAAAATCTCAAAGGGAAGGTAATAAGAGGAAGGGAATTAAAAGAGAAAAGAAAATATGAGGAGGAGGTCCTATTTTGTATTTTTCAATAAAGTAAGAGCAAACATTACCTGTGCCATCACTATTCATGATAAATTTATTCCACAAATATTTATTGAGCACTTTCTTTGTACCTGTCACTGCTCTGTGTACTATGAACATGACAAAGCTCAAGATCCCTGCTCTCATAGAACTTACATTCTGTAAAATGCTTAACCCAGGTAGGAACAATGGAGATAAACATTTGAAATGGACATCTTAAAAATATGGCTGGCAAAATGGTTTGTTCTGTTACATTTTTGCTCATTGTAGTTAAAGACAACTTGACCATCCACACAATGTAATGAAAGAAAAGGCTTCAGGACACAAGGCATGTATTCCACAAACATCTGTTAAATGGATGAGTGAATGTGTGGCTGTATTCTGTCAGAATGACCCCACCAAAAAGGAAACAGAAGAAAAGTGGAGGAGAAACTAACAATACAAAAAACAGAAATCTAACAAATAGAAGAAAGACTTGAGATAAGTAATAAAAGAAAGATTCTTAGAGTGATATTTAAAAAATGGTTTGATTTGCTATAAAGAATGAAGAAAAAGAGAAAGAATCAAAATTGCTGCCAAGATTCTAAGCATGTGAAGAAATTCCTCTTTTAGATAGTATAGAATTGAATTATAAAGAGAACTACTTTATATGAAAATAGTTTTTCTAGCATTTTTTAGCAGACTTTGGCTAGCTGACAGCAGAGAGGGCCAAACTCCTGATGAGGAAATTTTTTGCCAAATCACAATGATCCCTTTCCTCAGTTTCACAGAAATGTTGAATCACCCCATAGTATAAAATAAATTCCAAAGGCTATAGGAAAGAGGTGTGTTCTGATCCTGCTATGGCACTGAAATATAATTTCAATATTATACATTTCCTCTGTCCTCTGGTCTCCTTATTGAGGCACAGTTTCATTTGTGCTTAATTGGATATTGAAGCCAGTGACATTTTAGGCTTACAATGCTTTTGGTAATGAAATCTACTCGTATCAAAATAAAACAAAGAAGAGAAAGCAACAACACTTTGGGAAAGCCAGATTCTAATTTAAAAAATACTAACAGGATATGAATCGTGCCCTATGATTGAACCAATGTACAGAATTATGATTCAATAACATTATAAAAAAAAAATACTAACAGGGTAGAAAAGGCATACTTTTTAACATGAAAATTTAACATAAAGCATGCTAATTATCTGTCTGCACCTTCACATCCACTCCTCACATTTCCTTCCCCTGCCCTGCACTCTCGAATGCTTTTACAGACTACTCTGTTAAGATTCTTTCCTTCTTGGCGTCCAGTTGGGATCAGCAAATACGGGCTCTGGCCGAAGACCAGAGAGGAAGAGAAGAGAAAAGCCAGGATATTTTTCCCCCAGCTCCCTCTCTGCCAGGCAAAACCTTAGAAACCTTCTTTCTAAGTCCACAACTCCTCTCGGACAACCTCTTCTCCTATGGCTGAAGCTCTTTTACTGAATCCTGGTAAAAATCTCCTTGTGTCCTCAGGCCTAAGGATGATAACACTTTTCATGTGGTTTCCCTTAACTAAGAACATACCTCTGTAAATCATCCCTCTAATAAATTATCTTCAATTAACTTTTGGAAGTGCCATTCCTTTCCTTCTAGGACTTTAATACACAAAATTATTTAACTTTTTGATATAATAAATAATAGTAGCTAGCATTTATTGAACGCTTTTTATATAATAGACTCTATACCAAATACTCTGTATGGACTATTTCATCATTTAATCCCCACACACACACACACACAAAACCCTATTAGTGTTATTAGTAGTTTTATCTCTAATATTCCTGTTAGCATTCACTTCATTCTCCCTACTTGTATGGAATGAATCTACTTACACCACTGACGTTTGGCTTGGTCCTGTGACGTGCGTTGACCTATAGAATATGGAGGAAGTAATGGCACGCCGATTCTGAGCCTAGTCAAGAGATTGACCACTTTTCTCTATCTCTACCATCACCATGAAAGGGACATGTCCAGACTAGCCTCCTAGTCCCAAGAGGTGGCTTAAAGAAAAGCATGCCAGAGCCATCCTAAACACAGCACATATCAATCTACCCAAGAGTAAAGTAGTATAAGCAAAGTCAAGATAAGTAATCTAAGCCTAGCTCAAAAATTCCTGAGAAGAACCACAGGTCCATGAGAATAAAAGATTGTTGTCTTAAGCCACTGAGTTTGGGATGGCTTGCTGGCAGCAATTTTATAGCAATAGCACACTGATAACAATTTCAATTTTATATATAGGTCACCCTAGGCTCCATATGGGGTTTTGAACAACAACAACAAAAAGTCCAGTATGAAGTCCATAAAATTTAGTCTTATAAAACTAAAGTATAAACAATTAAAGTATTAATATGCAGAAACAATTTACCCTAAGAAAAGATTTCCAGTTGTCATTTGGTGAAATACACACTCATTACATAAAATACTTAGGTCCTTTATAACTTACTTGTGTCTTTATCCTTCCAACTTGACATCCTCCCCACCCTTCCCCATCATTAGAACTACAAAAATTTACTTGCATCTACTTGGGTATGCTATGAAGTCTCTCAAATCAGTCCTTTTACATGTACTGTTCTCTCCATCTCTTAATCCCTAACTCAACTGCAGTATCATCTTACCCAGATTTCTTCAGGCTGAGTCTGGTGCCCTGGTACTATGTTCTATGCTTGCCTGTGTCTTCTCTTTTATAGCCATTATATCATTGCATTTTGCCTGTGAGTTCCTTAAGGGCCAGGACTTTGCTTTCTGTTTATCACCCTATTTCTGCAACCTAGCACATAGTAAGCTCTGAAATGTTGACTCAATTATTTTAGAAGGCTGTTAACCATCCAATTGCATTGAAAGGAATAATGCTTTGGTGAATAATAGAAAAGAAATTTGAGAAATAAAAGTCCATCAGTTTTAAATCAGCACTATTTAGAAAAAAAAGTACTCTGGTTCCTGGCACTTTTTTTTTTTTTTTGAGACAGAGTCTCACTTTGTCACCCTCAGTAGAGTGCCATGGTGTCCTAGCTCATGGCAATCTCAAACTCTCAGGCTCAAGTTATTCTCTTGCCTCAGCCTCCCAAGTAGCTGGGACTATAGGTGTCCACCACAATGACTGGCTATTTTAGAGACAATCTTTTAGAGGAAATCTTTTCTTAGGGTTCATTCTGGCTTAGGCTGACCTTGAATCTGTAAGCTAAGGCAATCCATTGGCCTCGGCCTCCCAGAGTGCTAGGATTAGAGGCATGAGCCACTAAGCCCAGCCTTGGTTCCTGGCTCTTGTTACAAATATTCCTAGAGTACAAAAAGGTAATTCATCAAGCTGTCTCAGTCTGAAGTACATATTCCTTGAGAATATCTAACTCCTTTTGTCTAATTCTTTGCTCTCTAAGCATTCTTGTGCTGGTAAATTTGGTTTTCTGAGTGGAAATGATGTTGTTTGGGAGGAGGGAAGAAGGAAATAGTAAAGATAATTAATCCCTTATTCTGGTGCTAACTGGATTTTATGGAAGTAGGTTAGCATGAGTCTATTTTCAGAAGTTAATCTCCTTTGAATGAGCTAAAAATTAATTGTAAGATTTCCACATCTAGGGTCTAATCCTGTTTTATAAAAAGTTCACCAAGGGACTGTACCTTCACTCTCGGAGGTCTGGCCTAAGACATCCAGGAGACATCTTTGGACACCCTTTTCCCTACAGTATTCTACAGTGGTAGCAACTGCTAGTGGGGAGAAAAACTAGAAAAATCAGACTGGTGGGATAGCAAACCCAGATGCCGTCCTCCCGGTTGCTAATGGTAACAGGATTAGACTAGATGGGGAACTGTAATTAGGCTCTTGGCTTTTATATCTGACATGTTTACAGCCATCGTGCTATTCTGGGGCTCTTACATAACATTTATATCTGATGCTATAATAGGCATTTTTGTGATCCTACTTTCTTCCTCTCCCATCTAAGTGTCTACGACAAGCAAGTACTCCTTTCCTTTTCTAACGCTGAACCTGCAATGTGCCACTCATACATGTATGCTCCATAACTATCTGCTTTTTCACCTTCTTACTGAGCACAGTTGCTTACTCTGGAGTCTATGCTGTCATTTATTTGGTTAATTCCTCTATTTCATTAATTTCTTTATTTTTATACATCAGAGATTGCCAAACTATAACCCACAGACCAAATCTGCACCCTAGTCTATTTTTATATGGCCTATGAACTAAGACTGTTTTTCACATTTCTAAAATGTTATAAAATGTAAAAACTAAAAACAAAAACAAGAATATGCAGCAGACTGTACATGGCCTACAATGTCTAAAACATTACAGAAAATATTTACCAATAATGCTATCAATATTGTCCACTACAGATCATGACTCATTAAATGTAAGGCTTATTTAATGATGATTAATATTTATAGGATGTTTATCATATGCCAGGAACTATGCTAAATATACTTTACATAGATTATCTCAGTTAACTTTCACAAATACTGTTTGAGCTCAATGGTGTTATTAGCCTTATTTACAGACCTGGAAATTTTAAATAATTTCCTGTGGTCACACCTACAGGAATAAATAAATGGAGCCCACATTCAAACCCAAGCAGTTCAGTTAAAGAATGCATACTATAATACATCTAAGAATCAACAGAATCATAACATCTTCAAGTCAATATATGCATATGATCTCCTGTTCATGATAACCCTTGGTCTCTAATTACCCACAATGAATTATCTCATCACCAAACAGTTCCAAATTTAGAATTCTTTTACATTTTGAAATAAAACCTCTAGATAATTTTCATCCCTTAGTATTGCTTCCTTTACTCTTTTTTTCCTTTGGACCACTCTGATGTTTTTACCCTTTATGACATGCCATTTAAATATTTGAATATTTGATATCTTTCCAAAGCCTTATTTCATCCTATTCAATCCCCCATAAAACTTCAAGCATTCATTATAATTTTTCATTTCATGGGATTTCAAGCCTTCTCACCACCCTAGTCTCACTCCTTGGGCAGCACTATAGCATACCAAGAACCGTAAAATACCAAACATCTCTATTGTTCCTGAGTTACATGGACTAGTCAACTAAACACAACATTCTCTTTCATAACACAGAATGTTTCCTATGTTGTATTCTACAGTGACTGTCCTTCCCCCTTTTCTCTATAAATCAAACTTCTAATCATTTTTCAAAACTCAATTGTCTCTGTGTTTTAACCATATTCTGTTCATTCCTCCATAGTAAAACAGGCCATACTGCATTTTATCTATTAATTGCCTCACAAACAAGATTAGGTATTCTTAAGAGGAAACATTGTGTCTTATTCAGTTTTGTATGAATAAATATATTTACAAGTCAAGAATGGATAATATCTTATTTTGTGATCACACCATTTAATTACTTAGACAATCATTATCAGACCTGTATAAGGAATCCTAAAATTGAGACTTGTCGGCTATAGAAAACTTGAAATTATAATTTATTATAATTATATAATTATAATTTATAAATGTACCATATATGATAGTCTTTGAGATGTTATAAATATTAAATTGTATAACAATCATTGTTTTTATTGAGATATGATTCATTCATACTGGCAACGTGAAAAGATTTTCAAATTCCTAGGTCCTCGCATCCCCAGTTTAACTGGTAAACAGAATTTTGATAAAGGAAAAATCAGAACAGATTTGTCTCCATCTACTTTTTAAAAATATTTTCACTTACCAGGAAGCTTGAAAAAGTAAATATTTTAAAGTCAAATAAAAATCAAAATCCATAAACCTCCTAGACATTGTTTATTGTTTATGAAGTCTGATACTCACCCCATTTTGTTTTGTGAATAGCTAGTAGCTTTTACCATTAAATTAAAGGATGTGACCTTGGAAAGAAAAACATTTAGGAAAATACTGAGAAGCTATGAATCTTTACAATACCTTAAATTCTTTAGGATGAAAACACTATTTAGGAACTATGGTAGAGATTGCTAGTAGTCATTGAAATCCTTTTGAACATAGATCTAAGCCATGCTTCCCAGTCTTCATTACATTTAGATGTGAACATATAACTGAATTCTGGCTTTTGGCATGAGGGCACAGGTTATGTATGTTACATTCAGACCTGGCCAATAAAAACTTCTCATAAGTGATCCTCCCCATTCATCTTTGATCCTTTTGGCTGACTACAATAGAAACTAGCCAAAGAACCTAGGGAGCCTCTTGACCTTCTTATTGAAAATAACAAACAAGTAAGATGAAAGAAGTCTAAGTTCTTGGATCACTGCTGAAAGGAAAACTATCTGACGAGGTACACATACATTAGACTTTGATGTAAACCAGAAATAACTCTTTATTGTGTACTGCCACTAAAATTTTGGGGTATATCTGTTATGGCAAGTAATGTTTTTTTTTTTTGAGATAGAGCCTCAAGCTGTCGCCCTGGGTAGAGTGTCGTGGCATTAGAGCTCACAGCAACCTCCAATTCCTGGGCTCAAGCGAGTCTCCTGCCTCTGCCTCCCAAGTAGCTGGGACTACAGGCACCCACCACAACACCTGGCTATTTTGTTTGGGTTGCAGCCGTCATTGTTGGTTGGCGGGCCCAGGCTGGATTCGAACTGCCAACTCAGGTTTACATGGCTGGCGCTTTAGCCCGCTGAGCCACAGGCGCCGAGCCATGGCAACTAATGTTAACTAATACAAAAACAAATCAACTTAGTTTCCCAGCAAATAAAAAGACCTCCATACTTCTTCATGGACATTTAAGTACAATGAGAAACTATAATATTATAACATAGTCTATATCAAATAGGGTGTTTACAGTTGTTTTTTTTTCATCATCCCCACAGGAGTGCTACATGTAGGGAAGTATTAAAAAAAAAAAAACCTTTGCAATTACCTTTAAATAATATTTAAATATGAATAACACTATTGATTCTTCATCTCAAACTTCTGCATCACTGAAGGTAAAAGAATGTGCTTTTTGGTTTCTGTTTGTTGGTGTAAGACTATTTAGTTATCTTCATCTCTTTTTTTAAACATTTAGCAGTTAAAAAGTCTTGAATACATTGGCTCCTACTGAGATAATACCTCTATACAAATATAGTATATGACCTCAATTGCAAAATTCATTGGGGCTTTCCAAAGTAATTTAAAAATCAATCTGATCTATAACAAGAAGTCAATAGAACTCCTGAAAAACTTATATAACATAATCAACTCCTTATAGGCTAAAAATTTCATGGCAAAAGTTGTATATAAGTAGGAGCTTTACAAAAAGCTTAAGAAATGGAGCAAAGGGGGACAAATTAAAGAAAAACTAGACTGCTTCTAAATTTTAATAGTCAGATATTATTATCATTACTTCATTCAAGAAAGATTTATTGAGAACATATAATATGCCAGGCTCTGTGCTAAAGAATATGACAGCTATAAAATTGGATCCTAATTTTCATTGCTGTGTCAAAGATAAAAAACACAAAATAATTAATAGTTTTATTTTGGCTTGAACTTGTACATATGATAGAAAAATAAAGCAAATACCAAGCTCACTGCTAATAAAACATCTTTTAGGAAGATCAATAATTGTGCATAGGATTAGAGCTTATATGAAGGGAAGAATAGATCAATTAGGAAAAGTTCCAAAAATAGAATCAAATTTTATATATCTATATACATAAAAAATACATACACGTACACGCTAATTTTGTCAAATTTCGGATGATGGTGTGTCTTATCTCAGGTTTCCTATAAAGCACCACCTGCAGCAAATTAAATTGCTGATACTTTATTTAAGTAGGTAAAAGCCCTTTATTTAGGAAGAGCAGAAATGGGATGAGAACAGGAGAAAGGGAGCAAAGACGTATACCAAGCAATGCAGTGTTGTGCATAATTGCACTGGCTTCATGAAAACCTATGAAGAGCCCCTGAACAGGTCACTTAAAACAGGAAATTTCCTCATACTGGAGAAAACTATACTGTGGAGCAGTGCATGGAGAAGAGAAAGAAGACATACAGTATTTCAAATCTCCCCATGCCTCTGTGTTGTATCATCCAGCCACTCAATGGTCACTTCAAAAGCGAGATTCCACACCCTCTATTCATCATTTCATCTAAGCCTAGGAAGTGAGAAGTGACTCATGGCACATGGGATTGACATGAAACTTATAAACAATGTGGGCCTAAGGCTTTTAGGGTGTCCGTGTGGACAAACTTTTAGGGTTGTTGGGAGGATTTGGGGCATGTATAAAGTGCTAAAAAATAAATCTTCTAGCCTGGGAAAGTCAGTTGCCATTGCCTAGCTGTGTCCCTCCTCTTTTTGAGGAAAACTTGATCCCAACTTATATAAATAAAACTTTTAAATAAAGGATCAAATTACAATGTACTATTTATTGGCTAGGTTTGAGCTATAAATAGATACAAGAGAAGAAAGAATATTAAAAACAAAAGTTTGTGAATCTAGTCAAATATATCTATAAATAGATCAAATAAACTACTACTACTTAATAAATCTTATTAGTGTCTGAATCTTTGTTCTAAAATGACTCTTCTTGGAGCCTGGCCATTTTGAATTCCTCTGTGCCTTTGGCTCTGATGGCTGAAATAAAGCTCTTCCTCTTTTAACTACAGTGTTTGAGTGTTTGTTCTCTCCATTGACCCTCGTCTTCCTGCAACGTTTCTGGTCCCTTGACTGGGAAGCGAGACCACCTGAGGAGAGAATAGGCTCAGATGCACCTGGTTGTTGCTGCCAACCCTCTGGACTCCTCAGGGAGACCCCTCATCATCCTGGGTGACATATAGCAGTGAGCACACCAGGGATGAGTTTCCCATTCCTGTGTTGAGGCCTCAACTGGACAGAGAAAGGACCCTCTCAATGGGTCTTCAACAAGTCAAATGCTGGGAGGAACTGGCACATAGGGACTGGTACCTGCATTGGGAGACATCTGAGGCAAGGTACGACCTATCAGGGTCCATTATATATCTGAGTGGAAGAGGGATCTGATCAACTCCAGGGTGTTAGATTGCCCGGACTGGTGAGAGATGTATGAGAGAGCGTGGGTGGGCTGTGACTCAGATGGACACCAAAGGTAGGATTCCAATTTCCCCTCAGAGGACCTAGGGGAGCATTGGTTCTGAACTGCAGTACCATACAATGCCTCCTATGGCTAAGTGGCAGTTTGAATGGGAAATTAAGGAAATGGGTTGGATTTATGTACATGTGAGTGCTTGGAGACTAAGATGGATAACAATAGGAGGGGCTCTGTCCCCCCCTTCATAGAGCTAAACAATAGTGTGACTGCCCTTGTCAGTATGCCTGTTTTTCCCCATCTGTGGCCCCATTTTTACCCCATCTGTGATATGTTTGTGGTTTGTCTGAGGGAAGGAAATGGGAAATGGGGAAGTCTACTCCTTTGGGAACTGTGCTGAAGCATTTTAAGAAAGGGTTTATAGGAGACTATGCTGTAACTATGTCTCCAGGGAAATTGAGAACTTTGTGTGAGCAGGAATGACTCAAATGCCCTGTTGTTTAGGTGACTGTAAATGTTAAAAGATTATAAAATTGCCACCTCTGTAATATTTCTAAATTTGCTAGTTTCAACCACAAGCTTATGTTCTTGATTTTAAGCCTCTGAATTCTGAGGTCTAGAGAGGTGGCTAAGGTGAGGCCTAAGGGTGTGTTTCCCATACTTAGGCCAGCAGCTACAAGGCACAATCTAGCCTACATGGCCCCTTTCTTCCATGTTCCAACTTTGCCCCTTTGCTATTCTGAAAGAAACTGGATAACCTGGTTTCTCGCTCTCTGTTTTGAGTTCTGCATCTAGTAAAGAACACAGGGCCTGTCCTTTGTAGCCGTCTTTGATGCTGCATGGCCATGTAAGACTTAGGGGGACAATGAAAAGAGATCAAAAATGATGCCTATGTTGTGGTTTCAGAACATAATTTGGTAACTTAAAACCTTAAAGTCATATTATTACTGGAATTTCTTCTTCAATAGGTCCTTGGTCTCGGGTATTCAAAGAATGAACCCACAGACCACAGATCAGTGGTAAGATAAGATTGTATGAGACAGAAAAGAATTCAGGAATAAAAAGTACCAGAGCTTCTGGCAAAGGGCAAGACCCAAGTTGGAAGTCTTCTGGATGGGTCCTTTGTCTGGGGGTATATATTACATCTTGGCCAGGACTTGGTAGGTAGAAAAACACCTTTCCAAACTTAATGAGTATACTAACAAATGAATGAATACAGTCCCTCCCCAGGAGCAAGGTTATTAGGTCTTTGAAAGTTTTGTCTCAGGGAAGGGATTAGCATGTGTGCTCCCTTTTCAAGGAGGAAACACCCAAAAAACATTTCAGGCTGCTTTGTCCATGACCTTGCTAAAGCCCAGAGAGTGTGGCCTGGAAAGAGCAACCTGCTTGTGCCCAGAGATGGAGATCTGATTTCTGAGCTTACCTGGGCCTAAAGAATAAGGCCCAGGCAGGGGCGGTCCCTGTCTAGACCTGAATGGGGAAATCTTATATCAATGTTATATTTCATAAAACGTTTTTTATTTGTAAAATATAATAATTTGGTTGTTTAGAGTGTTTGTGAAAAGGAGTCTTTGTCAAAGAATAAGATTCTTGCCTTTTAAACCTTCTAATTATCAGTTTAGCCAAGTGAATAATTAACTTAATAGAAAACTGTGATCCTCTTTTGTGAAAAGTGGTTTTTTGAGAGTAAGAAAAATTAGACAGAAAGGAAAACAGACTTGTACAAGAGAGAATCTTGTGTGGTAAATTTTGTCCTGAAATAGAATGGTTATTTAAGAAAATGAAAGGCAGGGCAAACCAGAAGGTTAAGAATGTTTGTAAATTGTCTGTGCAAGTTGAATAAGGTTCATAAAAGGGAAGTTGTGAAGGAATTTCCATGTGATCCATTTGACTACATATTGCCTTTAGAATCTTTTAGCTTATAATCCTTTGAACAAATGTTTGAACAAATGTTTTAAGCCTTTGGTATTTGACAAACCTTCCAACATCAAAACTCTAAATTTGGTCTTTTGGGAATATTAAGACCACTGAATGTTGGAGAAAACATATTAGGCTTATTTGGTATGTTAAAAAATATGTAGGAAATATTATCAAATATGAAATGGTGGTTGGTTAATTTTCTGTGGATTATGTTTATATGTATAATCTAATATAAAATATTGGTCTACTTAGTGTACGTTGTCAGTAATAATTTTAAAATGTCTCTTCTCCATTTCACTAGCATAAAAATTTAAAAGGTTACTTCTATTTATAAATAATTCTTCATAAGCTAAAAGGACTTATATTTCAAAATATCTAGTTCTATCAGGTAGGAGACATCACAACAAAATCCCGAAGTGATATAATTATGGGGTAAGATGTCTGTACAGGTAGCAGGAAAAAAGAGGAATGAGTGACTACTACAGATAATGCAGCACAATAAGGAAGGAAGAATATTTTATCTTACTTGTACCTATTTGCTGCTCTTAGACAATGGCTCTGATATACAAAGGCTAAAAAAGAGATACAGCTAGGTATTTGAACAGAGTGGCCAGGAAAACTCAGCTCCTACCTATATACAAGACTTCTCTACTTCAGTCACATAAAAAATTGAAAATCTGCTCTGACAGAAAAAAGCAAGTAGAACACAAATGGGTTGAATTATTTCAACAAAAACTGTATAGTATTTTCTCTGTGCCAGGGACTATGCAAGACGTAGTAATGATATAATTGTAAATAACATAAAACATTGTCCCACCATCCTATTTATAGTCTCATGGAAGAAATAAAAATAATTTGGTGATGTCTGTGGCTCAAGGACTAGGACGGAGGTGATGGGTTCAAACTTTGCCCCAGCCAAAAACTGCAAAATAATAATAATAATAATTATGATCAAATATATACTTAAATAAATGAAAATTATAGGAAGTGCAACATAAGGGTACAGCATAGTACAACTGGGGAACATGACTTGTTCTGAGGGTCAGGAATGGCTTTCCTATTCTCAGATATGATCCAAAGAATTACCATCAACAAAGGAAGGTAGCAAGATGGCAAAGTAAATAAAGAAGAATTGTACTCCATGCAGGAGAAAGCTCTGATGCAGAAAAGACTATTGTTCATTTGAGGTCCTAAATGAAGGCTGGTGCCTGACAGCAAGGAAAAGAAGAGCATGCAGTCAAACTGCTAAGGTGGGCAGGGTCCCCACTTTGGTCTTTATCATAATATAATGTAAAGTTATTGAAAGGGTTCAGTACCAGTCCTTTATTCTCAATAAAAACATTTACCAATCAACATGTCACCTTCTCTAACTGTGAACTACAGGTACTCCAATGAACTGAAAAGAAACATCAACCAAAACTTGCAGAAGCAATCATAAAAGCCCTAAATCAAGAGATGGAAGAGATTATCACGTTGAAGGCAGCCTCATGATATAATTTTATGCTCCAAAAAGCATTCATTTGTCCACTATGTAGCAGGTCCTGAATTAAAAAGAAAGGACCTGCTAAGATTTCAAGGCCTGATGGTAAAAACAGGCTCTCATTTGAAGAAAATAGAGTGAATGCTAAAATAGTGATAGGTGCTGGATGCTGTGAGAAAAATAGTTTTCTTCCCTTCTTCTAGGAGAAGAATTGAGCATTTAGGAGGCCCAAAATAACTTCCCAATAGTTCTAGAAACTAAAAAAGGAATCAAGTAAAGAAAAAACAGTAGATACTCTATTTTTATCAATAACGTGCTAATTTTATAAAATATAGTTTCAAGATCATCTGTATGTAAAAGAAGTCAGCATATTTGCTTCCACAAATAGTCATGAATTAAAGAACTAATTCTCCCCAGGCTAAATTGAGTTCCGGTAGAGTACAAAGTTAATGCAATTTTCCAGGATGACCAAATCATTCTCCAGAAATTGCAGTTTGAAAACCTGGAAACTCTTAACCAATATTTATCAACTCCTAACAAAACAGAAGCAAGCAGCAGAAGCCCAGTAGACTCATGATATAAATATTTCACAGTGTTAATGCCTAAGAAAAGGATGAAAATTGAAACTATATTCTACATATATTGGAATAACTAGAAAAAAGAAACCAGGAAATGGGAGGGTGGAGCAAGATGGCGGACGAGTAACAGCTTCCTTGCGGCTGGGCACGGTGAGACTGGGGAGTCTGAAGTCCTCTCTACCAGGCAGGATCTGCCCAGAAACTTCCCTTTGGGGACACAGGGAGACAACGTGAGGCATCTGGACACCCTGAGGAAGGCAAAAGCGGCAAAGATGGGGCAAGTGGTCGCGTCTGTTCATTTGGTCTGATCCTGTCAGCCGCTGTGGGTGGGGCAGCAGTGGGACTGCAGGCTGGAAAGGCCTTGCCTGTGAGCCGTTTAGGTTTCTTTTGGACTTGGCACTTGGTTGAACTGCCTTGGGAGAACCTGGGCAGGAGTGTGGGGTTTTTTTGAGTGTTGCCTGGGGCCCCAGACTGGGCCACCAAGCCAAACGGAGCTGCCAGTGT